>CAAKHF010009525.1:1532-12594 GCA_901007745.1 Hippocampus kuda
TTTAATAATTCTGTCAAAAAAAAAAAAAAAAAAAAAAAACAGCTCTGTCAGCTCAAGGCGTACACAGGCTTCACCTCACCGTTTTCTCTCGAGCCACCTCACTTCGTCCAAGCTACCAATCACACAGCTCTCCCCTGCACTGTCTACCCAACAACATTCTTCCAAATCGTTTTTTGTTTTTCTACATATACAGCCATAGAAGCACACATTTATCCTAGCACTTTCCTGTATGACAAAACAGCGCTCCCTAGCAGGGATTAACGTTACAAGCGCGTATCTCCTTCCGGTCCTTGCAGTTGCCTGTCAGAGTGCCTTTAGCTCTTTTCTTCTTCAACATGAAACGCTCCTGGATGCCCCCTCCACAGGATTTGGTGCAGTCTGTCCAGCCGGTCCAGGGCTGCATCCCACAACCTTGACAAGCAAAGATAAGACAGTTGCATGCCTCGGAATGCTCTCAGGCATTTGCGTTTGGAGGAATTTTAATGACCAACCTGACTGTTCTTCTAACACCGCATGTCTTCCCTGTTTACCCCTTCTTCGCCTCTTGCTCTCCTCCTTTGGTTTTGATCGGCACTTCCGGATCTTGCATTTCTTGCGTTGAATGGTCTCGGGACATGCGCTGCCCCCGAATTGCGGCTCCAGTTTAACCATGCGGGTTCGGATGGTGTGTCCTTTACCGCAGGACTTGTTGCACTCGGACCACTCGGACCACTCGGAGACCATGCAGTCAATAGCTGGAAGAAATAAAGGAAACACGTACGCACACGTACGCACGCACACAGGTTCAGTGAGTTGATCGTGTCTTTCAAAGTATTCATGCCACTTGAACCTACAACCACACTCATACATATATTTTATTGAATTGAGATTTCATTTAAATAATCAATGCTAAGTGGAACAAAATGTCACGATCTTTATGTTGGGCTTTTGCTTTGAATACAGTTAGTTTTGTTGCGTGTCATGTCAATGTTTTCTTGTAGTTTCTTCTCATGTCTGTCTTGTTTGGGATTTCTGTCCATCTGCTCTCTGTTGTCTACACTAAATCAGCTCCCTTGTCCAGGCGTTCCCAGCCTGCTTGTCTGTTTGTTTGAATTCGTGCTGCATTCAAGAGATCCCACTCGGATCGTCTGAGTTCCGACCTCAAAGCGTTCGAGGCGAATGTAAACAACAAAGACGACGGATTCCAATAAATTGTTTGTTTTTCTGGTTCATCACAACCCACTTTGACCTCCAGCAAACCTTCATAGTTTCCTTCATTTATATGAAAGCATTTCATTCATTTCACCAAATAAATGCAGGGAGACAACAGTGAATCTTCACGCAGTCAGTACAAATCATGCTATGTAGCAAGAAATAAATAAACCTCAATATATTTATAATCTTGGAACTTATGTTTTCACGGTGTTAACATTGTCAAGTAAAGACAAATTGAAGTCAGTTGGTGAAGTTGGGGTTCTTGTTCTTCCAACTTCTAAACTTGGACCAAAGGGGCGTCCTAATGCACATTTCCTCGTTGGAAGTCGGAAAAGTCTGACTCCTCGCCTACCTCGAATGCAGCATTAATTAGTTCCCTGCTTTGTTTCAGTTTTTGTTGGAACGTTCTGTTTGTTGTCCAGCTGACAGCAATTATTCCCAATGTGTCCCAGTGAGTTTTGTGTGATTGTCCGTTTGTTACTTTGTGTCTGTTCTTTGGACTTCAGTCATTTTGGGGGGGAGGGTTTATGATTCCTAAGTGCCTTGTTTTTCTTTTTTACATTCCTGAAACTCAACAACCTTTGAGAGCATGCCTTGCTTCCTTGCAAATGGGTCCTCAACCACACACAATTGGGCAACAATTGTGAAATGAGAACAAAATGGCTATGGATTCCATAGTTGATGGATAGATGAGGTCTCGTGAAACGTTGCGGCACACTTGGCAAACTGTATTGATACTGTACTGGTACTGTGTCGCTGTGTTGCTCAATAGGACACCTGCTGCATCTTTCATCAGTGCATTGCAGGCTACCTGAATACAATATTGCTTAGTTATGTTTGTATTTTCTGTTGTTTCCGATCATTTTTATTTTAATCTCAGGTTAAAATGTCTTTGAAATATGTGAACGTGTCAATGTGAAAATCAGAGTGAGAGTTTCCTAATTGTGAACTGAAGTTGCTCATGTACTTCTCCCAGAGGAACAAGGTTTTAACAATTATTTTTCAATGAACGTTTCAAGAAAAAAATCATTTTAAAAACATAGTGAAGTGCTTCCTTTTTTTCCAGCAATTTCTTAATATTTTGGAAAAAACACACGCTCACAAGGTATTGATGAGTGGAGCTAGCCAAGAGATTGATAGGTAAAGAGAGAGATGAATTAAAGTGATTCAATATATCAACTACATATCAAACAATTTTCGTTGTAAACATTTCTGTTTGGCAAAAGATATAGTTCATAATATATTGTAGAATTGCTTGCGTTTGATGTTCAAAAAAATGTATTTTCCGCACTATAAGGCGCTTTGGATTATAAAGTGCACCTTCAATGAATGGCCTATTTTAAAACTTTTTCATGTATAAGGTGTACTGCATTCTAAGATGCATAGAATAGAAGCTACAATCGTAGCTGCGGTTGCGCTATGCATCCACTAGATCAGGGGTGTCAAACTCATTTTTGTCACGGGCCACATTGGAGTTACGGTTTCTCTTGGAGGGCCGTTATGAATTTTGGGAAACCACATAAATGTTTAATCACCTCCACATATTACATACATTCCTCCCACATTCCAAAAACATGCATGGCAGGCGGATTGAACACTCTAAATTGTCCCTAAGTGTGTGTGTGAGCGTGCATGGTTGTTTGTCTCTGTGTGCCCTGCGATTGGCTGGCAACCAATTCAGGGTGTCCCCCGCCTACTGCCCGATGACAGCTGGGATAGGCTCCAGCGCCCCCCGCGACCCTAGTGAGGATGAAGCGGTTCGGAAGATGAATGAATGAATGAATGAATATTACATACACGGCGCACAACAAATTTATGGATAACTCGTTTTAAAATCAGAAGTCAAGAATAATGACTGTTATTGTCGATTACATATGGCAATTTGAAATTTTGGTTCAGACTTTAACAAGCATCATGGAACGTGACATGCTTGATTTGCTTTCGTGGGCCACATAAAATTATATGGCGGGCCAGATCTGGCCCCCAGCCTTGACTTTGACACCTCTGCACTAGATGGTGCTACGCACTACAAGACACTCGCACTTTATTTATATAGAGCCTTCCCCATTGCTGTAACAAAGACATAAGAACTGGTCAAAAACACGGACATGAAAGATATCAATACAAATGGCATTACAAAACAATAAATGAAAGAAAAAAGTTATGAAGACAATTGATTCAACAAAAAGGAGTAGAACCCTGGGGGGTTTAACTCTACAAGGGACTAATTATCCTTGAAAGTCTTGCTTGGCTCCTTCTTCCTTCGTTTAGTCAGTAATTAATGATGCTTTTGGTATTACTGTATCTTCATTTCATAATGGCTAAGCAAAGCTCACACAGTAGTTGTCTGTTTGAGTGTGTGTTGGCTAAAGCACATATCAATTAGTGTCGGGCAGAACCCTTTTAGATTCCAATTGTTTTTGGTTAATAATCACCACTAGATGGCATAGGAACACGAACAGGGAAGCAACTCTTTCGGGAAAATTGAATGCTTTTAGGTGCACCTTATCGTGCGGAAAATACAGTGTAATAACAATTAATTAAATTAAATTAATTAATTAATTAATTTGACTCAGCATGACTAGATTTCTCTTGGTTTTGCTGTTCGGTGCTTTCTACTGTCTTTATTACCGATTTGCTTGACTGTTTGTTGTATATGTTAAATTGCTCGGCAATGTACGGCACTTTGTATGCAGCGATGGCTGTTTGAAAGCGCTCTATAAATACAGTTCAGTTGAGTTGAGTTGAAAAAAAGAATGAAATGGTTCCATCAATGAAATGCATATCATAATCAATTGCTCGTTATAAACCTTAATTGGGTATGAAACCCACACCGTCAACTTGTGATCATCTACAATGCACAGTGCACTGACCATTGAACTAAATGCCTCACGGCTTTGTTAATGGCATAATGTAGAAGGTACGAAAAGTTTAACTAACCTAAAATTAAAACAAATATTATATTTGAAGAGCACGGTCTCATCAGGTGAGTACGAAAGGGAGGTTTTTGGTTGAAATGCGCAAAGCTGGATGATGGAAAATGAACGCACACGTCATCCTGAACTCATCATCGCCACTGTGAAAAATAAGGACACGAGCAGACCACGGGGATGCTTTTCTTCATCAGGGAGAGGGAAGGTGAGTAGAGTTGATGGGTAGATGGTTGAGCCAAATACGGGTTCATCTTGGACAAGCACCTTTTAGTCAAGTTAGCGAAAGATGGAGACTAGGACGGAAGGTCACCTTCCAGCAGGACAATGACCCCAAGCATTACAGCTCGAGCTAGACTGGAATGGATTAGATCAAAGCATATTCACCTGCTCGAAAAGCCCAGTCAAAATCCACACCTAAACCCCTTCCAAATTGCAGTTATGTGCAACTTTACGTTGTTTGATCAAATGAAATACCAATTGAATAAATGTAGTTTCTGCACCATCTTTTAATTCAAAGTTTTATGTATCAGGGCCAAGTAAAAAAATATATAGTCCTTGCCAGGTCTTAAAATCCAGTAACTATAGTCTAGAGCAGTGGTTCCTAACCTTGTTAGACGTACCGAACCCAACCAGTTCATATGCACATTCACCGAACCCTTCTTAAGTGAAAATAAAAATATGATTTTTTTTAATTTAATTTTTTTACAGATTCAAGACATTAAAAAACACATTTATTAAAAACAGAAAAAAGTAAATAAAACGACATGGCATAAGTATAGTTTTTTTAAAATTGTATGACGTACTATCACGACAGTCACATTTTGACTACTGAGCGAATTAAATTTCCCACACCACTGATTGGACAAGCAATGTCATGTGATCGTCTGCAGCCAGCGATGGACAAGCGGGTGTGTCATAACTAATTGACATCTTGAGTCAGATGTGTCTTAACCTCCATGGCAGAGGCTCCGTCGAACCCCTGAGACCGATTCACCAAACCCCTGGGGTTCGATTAAACCCAGGTTAAGAACCACTGGTCTCGAGTGAAAAAACACGATTGCACTATATATTTAAAAAAAATTGTTACGGTGATAATGGCCCAAGCAACATGTGTATTGCAATACATTTCATTTGGAATTGTATGCGTTTATCTGACTTTGACCAATCAGATGCAACCTCAAATGCACATCACCATCCAATAGAAGAACAGCGAGTTACTTGCACGAAATAACTTTAAAAGTATCTATATCTTATATAAAAATGGTAAGTAATTACAGAAGAATACAATGAAACTGATTATTTTGCCGCATGGAAAACGTTTTTTTTTTCTTTTGTTACATGTTAAAAATCGCAATATCAATATCAGCATACTCAAAATGCATATTGCATATTTTTCCAATATCATGCGTCCCTAACAGCTATATACCTCTCCTCTTTATACGGCCTGGCGCAGAAGGCCTGGCACTACTTTTCTATTTGATCCTTCGGTTTGCACAAGTCCTTGCTTGCTTCAGCCCATGTTGCCCATCCACCAATCCTTTTCTTTGCTTTTCTTTTCAACTATCCTTGTCCAGGTTGTTTCATGCCTTCCAACATTTCTTTTTCCTTCTGGCTGCCAAGGTGATGCCGTCATACACTGGTGATCATTTGGCTTTCTTAGGTGACCTATCCAATTCTATCTTCTTCTCTTCGCTTCAAGCCTTATCTGTGGAACTTCTGTTACATTTTTGAGCTCATCCATGGAGATGACATTATGCCAGAAAATCTGCATAATTCTCTTTGAACGTTGGTCTTGAAAAGAGTCCAGCCCATTTTTGTTGCTTTTGTTGGTTTTGGCAAGGTTTCACAACCATAGAGTGGAACTGGTCGTACATGTGCTTCATGGATTTTTATTTTTGTTTTCCTACTGTATTGCTATACTGCAACACCTATTATATTGTGCCAGTATTAGTTTAAAAACAACTGAGCATAAAATCTTAAATAATGCACAAATGCATTTTACATTATGCATGAATATCCATAATGCATAAATGTAGTATGTCAAAAAGGAAGTATAACCCCATGAGAAAAACATTAAGCAGCAATGTTTGGAAGTAATTGTGAGTTGACTGACAATAGCCATGATGATGGCCACCTCTGCTGAAATCGTCTCTGTCCTCGTTTAACAGATCTTTCAATTCTACACCTTAAATTAAATTAAGAATAAATATAATATTACTGTTTAGTTCTATTTTTGGTAGGTTTTCTGTAAAATCATTTTAGAATGTGATGATAAACAAACAGAAAAACTGTACCATGAGGAGTGTAAAACTTTGCTCAAAAGAACTTTTGAGGCAAAATAATATAACCCACTGCATATGTCAATACATTAAGAACATTTGTTAAATGCGAGTGGGACACTTACGACACTCTGGCAGCATGCACTTCTCAGTCTGCTCCAACTCTTCAGTACACTCTCCAGGATCCGACTTAAGCATCCTCTGGCGGGTGCGGAGTCCAAGCCCACATGTGACACTACATTCGCTCCAGTCAGACCATGGTGACAACATACATGGGATGGTATCTGCAAACGCACGCACACACTATTGAAATCAATGAACTGAACTACAAACCCTGTCACCTACAGACTCAGTTTGTACTATATTTGATTTGATTCATACAAACCCAATTCTGATGAAGTTGGGACCATGTGTTAAACATAAATTTAAAAAAACAGAATACACTGATTTGCAAATCATGTTCGACCTATATTTCATTAAATACACTACAAAGACAAGATGTTTCATGTTCCAACTGATAAACTTCATTGTTTTTAGCAAATCACTAACTTGTAATGTTATGGCTGTAACACATTCCAAAATAGATGAGACAGGGTTATGTTTACATCGTGTTACATCACCTTTTCTTTTAATAACATTCAATCAATATTTGGGAACTGAGCACATTAATTGTTGAAGCTTTGTAGATGGAATTCTTTCCCATTTTTGCTTGATGTACAGCTTCAGCTGTTCAACAGTCTTGGGTCTCCATTGAGGTATTTTACGCTTCATAATGCACCACACATATTCAACGGGGGACACGTCTGGACTTCAGGCAGGCCAGTCTCGTATACACACTCTTTTACTATGAGGCCACGCTCTTGTAACATGTGCAGAATGTTCTTTGGCATTTTCTTGCTCAAATAAGCAGGGGCGTCCATGAAAAAAATTTTGCTTGGATGGCAGCAGATGTTTCTCCAAAACCTGTAGGTACTTTCCAGCATTAATGGTGCTTCCACATATGTGTAAGTTCCCCATGCATTTGGCACTAACACAGCCCCATACCATCAAAGATGTTGGCTTTTGAAATTTGAGTCCATAACAGTCCGGATTTTCCTCTTTGACCCAGAGGACATGACGTCCACGATTTCCAAAAAACAATTTGAAATGTGGACTCGTCAGACCACAGAACACTTTTCCACTCTGCATCAGTCCATTTTAGATAAGCTCGGGCCCCAACGTGTTTCTGGGTGTTGTTGATAAATGGCTTTTGCTTTGCATAGTAGAGTTTTAAGTTGCATTTAGGGATGTTAACGCCAAACTGTATTCAAGAACATGTTTTTTTTTTTTTTTTTAAGAGCTCCTGAGCCCATGTGGTGACATCCATTACATATTGGTGTTGGTATTTGATGCAGTGCCGTCTGAGGGATTGAAGGTCACGGGCATCCAATGCTGGTTTTTGGCCTTGCCGCTTACATGTATTGATTTTTGCAGATTCTCTGAAACTATTGATGATATTATGGACCTAGATGATGACATTCCCAAAGTCTTTGCAATTGTATGTTGAGGATGTTCTAAACAGGCTTTTGATGAGCATTCCTTAACTTTCTCTGTCTTTTTTGCCCCTGTCTCAGCGTTTTGGAAATATGTTGCTGCTGTTATATTCAAAGTTAATGATTACTTGCTAAAAACCATCAAGTTAATCAGTTTGAACAATAAATCTTTTGTCTTTGTAGTCTATTCAATTAAATATAGGCTGAACATGATTTGCAAATCATAAAGATAAGAAAACCTTTCTTCGTCCCACAATGGAGAAATTCCCAATTTACAGCAGCAAAGTTATGAATTTTCTGTATTCATTTGTTTTATTCAATGTCCCAATGGAATTGGCATTGTATTACAGAGAAAGTGTTTTTCTTTTCTTTTTTTACAGGTAAAAGGGGGTGTTATTTTTTATTTTTTACTCACAGCATTCTGGCATCATGCATTTGTCAACTTCGGCCACCTCCATTTTACACATTGACCCATCAATAGGAGGCATTTTAACCATGCGCTCACGTCTTCTCATGCCCATCCCACAGGACACAGTGCAGGGTTCCCACTCAGCCCATTCAGTCACCACACAGCTGCTGGCTGCTGTGAGGCAGAAAAAAAAAAGACAAAAGTCTGATACTCCTGACAGATAAGACACTTTTGACACTTTGCAATGACATTTTAAATTAGTGCACACTATGTAGACAAAAGTATATGGAAAGCTGAGAATTATGAACAGATACTAAAAAGGGCAAACTTTCACTCATTTTGGCAAGTCATTGATGTTTGTTGAAAGGACCTGACTTATTATCTCATCAACACTGTAGCGTATTCCAAAAGTGCTCTTTATCAAGCCAAAATCATCCAATTACTATTTCAAGGACCATTCATGGGCACAGTCTTCCCACAAAGCCAAGAATTGCCCTGTATGCGACTTAATTGTGTGATCAATTAATTTCCAAGGGTGAAATAAGGAATTTAATCGTACTTCTTACTGCACTACTCTTGTCTATGTTGAGTATGTAGTCATGTTAATCATTGAAATGTAAATAAGAGCATTATAGAATGGCCACAAATACAACCATGTGACGAGACACTCACAGCATTCTTCATTGACGATACACTTCTCTATCTCCTCTGTGTTGAGTTGGCAGAGAGATCCATCCTCAGGGTACTGTTTGACATAACGCTCTCTGGACCTCATTCCCATCCCACAGGAAATGCTACAGGCCGACCAGCTTATCCACTCTGACATCATGCATGTCGATGGCTCTGCACATCAAAACAGGAAAGACTCAGGACTCTATTTTTGTGCCCAGTGCAAATCAAACGCGAAGCACAGTCTAATTGGAACAAATTTTCTTTCTTTCGTTTTTTTTTTTTTTTTCACAGATGAGTGCAGTTGTTAATGGGCGTTTGCGCCGTTGTGGGCATGAACACAGTTGACCCGTTTCCCGGCCATCGGAACCGACTCTTTTCATTTCTGTTAAATTCAACACGCAAGGGGCACATAGTCTTTGACATTGCAAAAGCAGAAATAGACTCACTGGAATCGGTGTAGAATATCCAAGTGTGCAAAGTATGTTTTTATAAGTAACTGCAAGTAGACCTCTGCTTGCAGATAATGTAAAGCTGACCAAAGTGATCACAGATCAACGCTGTGAAGTGGGTACTTAGAGACCACCTTCCAAACAAATTGTACATGTCCACTTATGAACCCAACTAATAGCTGTACCATCACCAAGGAGGGTGATTTTAATAAAGAAAACAAGAATAATAATTGAAGACAATTAATTCATTTCTACAATGATTCAGAGGGGCCAGTGAACACTGTTGTCTTATTTATGAATGCAATACGATGACATCCTCCAAACCCAATGAGATTAGAACCTCTCTCACTGCAATTCAATCAAATTCACCAAAATTGCATTACACCACAACTTAGATCTGCTTTCAGCTAGTTTCCTCTCGGAAACCAAACTATCTGGTGTGCTGCCGGGAGTGTAAAAGAAAATGAGTTGGTCTGCCGGAACGCACATCATGGCGCATTGTGGACTGCCGATTTCCAAAACACGCAAACAGCCTTGCACCGGTACGAAAATCAAGATGCACCTGTCCTTTGTTTTTATTTAACGCCCAAGCGCACGTGCGCTATCGAGCAAAATAGAACCTTCAATGTTAATTGAGTTGATTGAGTTGACGGAATCTGTACCCTGGGCAACTTGTATCTACTTGTGTTGGCAGCATTTTGTCTAGAATCTAACATAAAAAAAAAAGAACATCACTTTCACATAACTTGATGAAAGGTACATTTTACCCTAACACCAGTTTGCAGATATCTTTGGTAAAACCTTTTGATGGACAGTTAAGAAGGCATAACAGGACTTCAATCACTATGACATTTCTAATTACACGGGTTTTACAATGTGAAATGCAAGCAACTCTTACCTGGCACCTACATACTGCACATGCACACATCACAGCAAATGCAATACACACATCACCCAGGTGATCAGATCTTTGAGGTTCTGTTAATTTGCAGGAGGATTGCTTGAGGACCAAAGCCACTGAACTATATTCCATCCCTATTAGCCACTAAAATGTTAGACGGCATCAAATCCCCAATTTAGAGAGCTCGACATTGTTATGCTCATCCTGCCTTGTTCCCTTGAAAGATCCTTGTCGTCAGCCACACAGAGACACTAACCATTCTCTTTGTTTTCATTTGGTGTTCAGAGAAAGTGGGCCTAGATAATTGCCACAAGATGGGGCACATACACATGGGAAGTCATTGCGCTTCAAAATGTTTGTGCTCTTGAGGCCTCACCTGGTTTGCAGATAATTCAACTTTTTTCAATGATTCACTTGTCTTTGCTCTTTGGACTTTTTTGTTGTTGTTATTAATATGAAAGTGCCTTGCTATACAATAAAAGTTGTTGTATTTTGAAGCTTTGCAGATGATAATATATTAAATTGGTTCGATGAATGGAGTGAAATCAAAGATCGCCATTTGCTTGTAAGTGATACTGTATATCCATTTTTGGAAAAGCAGCCTTGCATTGTTTTTTTTCCACCAATTTTCCAAAATTGTGTCTCATTTGTTCAATCCATTCATCCATCCATACATCCAACCTTTATTTCAAT
>CAAKHF010009525.1:20404-30618 GCA_901007745.1 Hippocampus kuda
GGACATCAAGTGGCGGGTCTGATCAACAGAGAACTCAGCAGATGGAGCTGCTCGACTGCGGAGAAATCGGGAGAAAAATTATATACGCACACACACACACACACACACACACACACACACACACACACACACACACACACACACACATACATATATATGAGACTGCACTATACAGTATATGGTACTTCCACCCAAACATTTTCTTTATCATTATGATAAGAATGGTCGATAATGAAATTACATGCTGAGATTGATCGGCGACCCAACGTCAAGTGAAATTGCCTCCAGGTCTCCATCAACACTTACGAGGACAAGTGACAGACAAATGTTTGATAAATGCTGCTTGTAAATTTAATGACCATTAACGCCAGAGAAAATTACATACATTTATTTAGTTATGCAACGTCAAAAAAATACTAAAGTTACAGTATGTGAGTGACAAGTTCTGCATCACAGGAGCGTACTTTTACTATCAGCCTCACTTGTATTTTTGGGGGTGCAGAGTCGACCCCTAAAATACTGCAGGTCTGAATACTTCCCCTTTGTTGAGTCCTTGTTATGTACTAGCAGTATTTCTTACCTTGTGCACCTGGGTTTTGCACAGATCAAATAATCAGATCATGTTTTTACTCAAGTGATGGTGTAATAAAACGTGCTTTTTTCTGCAAGTGATCCAGAGTCTGTAGTGGTCTGTCGTGATGAAGAAGATGAAACAGGAGGTGAAGCTCTCGATTAACCGGTCAATCCACTGTACTTTCCTACCATCGCCTTTGGTAACAAGCTGTCGGTTGTGACCAAAAGAAAAAGATCCCAGATACAAGCGGCCGAAATGAGCAGGTGGATCTGCCTTATTTATAGGAGAAGCTTGTTCATCCGAAAGGGAGGGAATCTGGTAGGATCGCGCCCCTGCGCTTTGCGTAAAAACGGCTGTACCTTCAATATTATGCCAGTGCACGTCTAGTCTACCATGTTTGGGGCAGTGTTGCGCCTTTCTGCGTTTGCCGGCGCCCAAAGTTTGCTCCTCATGGTCAAATTTGGTTATAAAAAATAGATTACATTTTACACAAAAATGTTTAACTCTATCCAATGAATGGATGGCTGGATTACTTTACACAAGTAACTCGTAAGATTTAATGCATTTTTAATGTTACTGTCCCAACCCTGAATGTACCTGACTTCAATTTTTGCAGTGTCACAAATAATTACATCATACAATTTTAAGAATTGGGCGGACAGTTGATCTCACCTGAAAGAAAAATCACATTATTTGCTACTTTCCTTTTTTTTGTTTTTTGTAGTGTCTTTTCCTCAACTACTTCGAACAATGCTAACATAATTTCTCACTTTTACTAATCTTGTGATAATCTAGACAGTAATTTCAATCATCTCTTAGGTGCCTTTGTCGACTGGTGCAATACTTACAGGTTGAGCGGCTGCCACGCTGGCCACTGAGCTTTGGTTTTAATGACAGTCAGAACTTCATCACCCTAACCAGAAAGGACAGAATAAGAATGTATTTAATTCACTGACAGAAACAAGGCCAAATTTATTCCACATTGCACTGATTTGAGATTCCAGACACATTTAATGTACCGGTAATGTTGCTTGACGCTTTAATTGATGGCGGGGGCCAAATGATTATTATTATTTTTTTGTTAAGCACACATGTTCCTAAGGGTAATATATCATTTGTTTAATTAAATCTATCGTGCAGTGTATGAAATTAGTGTGCGTTTTTGTGTAGTTAGCTGCGCGCATTGGCGTAGCACAGCAATTTTATTTATGTGTGTGTGTGTGTGTGTGTGTGTGTGTGTGTGTGTGTGTGTGTAAACCACATTACTGAGGTACTCTATAATCCATCAAGCCCGTGTCATGTGTAATAGGTGAATTATATGACGCAGTCACCCGAGGAAATGTTATGACATACAGCTATATGAACATTGATCACTGCTGATAGACAAGTTCTCTGTTCCAAACAATAGGACTCCTTTAATTAATAACAGACTGAGGGAGTTGTTTGGTCAACTAAGGCAAGATCACGGCTCCTCATCGAGCACACAAAACCACAAGAGGAGGGGGTTGAGCTGCCTTCAAGTGTAAGAAGGTCAAGTATGCTGAGCTGTCAGCAGAGTGCTACCTAGCCAAGGTAGGCTGCGGAGGCTTTGCAAGGCTGTCAACCAGACATCTCTCAAAGGTTGCAGAAGTGACCGGAGGGACACAAAACTAACCCCGACAATTCCGCAGGGGGAAAAAACTGCTACTGGGTAGGACGGGGAGATGTCCCTGTCCCTGGTTCGCCAACAGGAGACGAGGAGATTTGGATTCGTATCCTTATAAAGTTTTACTGCTACGTAGGAGGCAAATGAACTTCATATTCTCATCTAATGTACATTCAAGACTGTTGGGTGTGTCACTTGACAAGTAATTCTCCAAGTACAAAGAGGCAAAACCTTACTTAAAGTTGATTCTTTGTCACTCCAGGCTGCTGTTCCACGCAAAACTAAAATCATAAACAATTGACTAAATGAGCATCCGCGATTATAAATGAATGCTATTACACAGTAAAAGGTAGACATGCAAATGAAAATTAGCATAGATGTTACGGTAAATTATAAACCTTCAAACAACACACAGGGAGCTGTCCAGGGTGTTGTAGACGTATCCTCTTGTGTGACAACCATTAATGACGTCCAATTGTACATCTCCACCAAATCGTTCACCTCGACAACCCATTCCACCTTGTCTAACTGTGTTTCTGATATCAAATCCTGGATGCAAACAAACGTTCTCATTCTTAACTACACTAAATCTCAACAGCTAATACTCGGTCCTTAGCTCCCTCACCCAAACAGCCTCCAACTTTAACCAAACCATTGCAACTCCACCCTGTTCCCCTCCGCTGACTGTCGTAACCTTACTGTCCTTTTGGATAATAATCTCTTTTTCGACCAACACACCCACACCCGCACCCATGATCACATCACCCCCGTCCTTAAAAACCTTCAATGGCTACCCGTTCCCCAGCGTATTCAGTTTAAACTCCGATTCACCCATAAAGCCCTTCACAATCAGGCCCCCTCCTACCTCTCCGACCTTCTGCATCCATACACTCCTTCCCGCAACCTCCGCTGCTCAAAGACAAACCTCCCCGCCATCCCCGTGACCAAGCTCAAAACCTGGGGGGACCGAGCCTTCTCTGTCGCCGCCCCCACCCTCTGGGAATTCCTACCACAACACATCCGCAACTCTACTGACCTCCAATCCTTAAAATCATTTCTTAAAACTCACCTGTTCTGCAATGCTTTTAACACCTTTTAATCTCTTGGACCCATTTTTGCTTTGTTTTTCTTCTTCAAAATGTATTATTCACAGAGAAGCGTGAAACAACAGCACGCCGTTTCTGTGAAGCTCTTTCCAGAATGCTACAACCAATGTTTGCGGCTCGCAACCACAGCAACTGCTTAGCCCCCGGTGATCGATTGCTTTTATTTTGGGTGGCCGTCAAATCCCTGGTTTGGAATGATTTTTGGGATTCTAAAGAAACCTTTTTCCTCTCTTTCCCCCGACTATCACAGCCAACAATGACATGCCATGAGGAATGGCAAATGACACCTTGTTCGTGGGTTTCAAAATGTCCGCCGGCAATGCATTGTGGGAAATGCAGAAAAGGCCGAACACTTCCGTAGGGCCAGTGTTAGCCATGTCCGACCTTTGGCATCACACTGAAGTCACAGTCAGGCAAGTAAAAGCTGAATGAATTATGGCAATCACGAGCTTATCTATCAATCTATATTAGTGGTGCCCAAACTTTTTGGACCTCAGATCGACTTTTCGATCTACCAACCCCCCGGGATCGCCCCTTACCGCGCACGCCCCGCACACACGCAAACACACACACACACACACGCCATGATGAGAAACAGCCTGACACGTAGGCATGCAATGCACCTTTGCAGCCTGTTAACTATCGTAGCTCACATGTACCGTTTTAAAGTGCTTCCCTGGGCCCTCTAGATTCCTATTCTTTGCCCATGCCCTCGGTGAATTGTACACGAAACAAACTCTGAATGAGAATAATGACGATAAAAGATGTAGCACAACAGCTCTGATCACTAGCTGCAATTGCAGACTGCTAAGCGCTAACAACTTCCGCTGACGTAGATCACGCGCCACTGTAGGTTAATGATTTACCTGCTTTATTTTATTTTATTTTTAAAATATTTTTTCGTGAAAATGAGACTGACAGGATGATTAGGGTGCAGCGTACATTAACACAAAAAATATATTACTAACATGTACAAAGACACACAAATGGTTGTTGTTTTTTTTCCTTCTCTACACCGCTTGGATACACGTGGGACCTGTCCGAGATCTACCGATCGATCAGGATCGATGTAATGGGCACCCCTCGATCTATATCGTTACTGAACAATATTAAATACATTTATCGTGATATACTTTTCAGTCATATCGTTGAGCCCTACCCAGGTATAATCCATTTCATCAACGTTATATCAATATGTCTTTTTTCCTTGGCCTATATATCTCAGTTTGGACAGGTGTCAAGAGGTTTTTTTTGGGGTTTTTTTTTGCCTTGTCCCAAAGTAAAGCGTGCCATAATCTCGTCTCGGAGTCCTCAGTGACTTCGTCCGTGGGGATCTTTGTTCAATGCTGTGAAGTCGTGTATAGATGATGCGTGCCTTCACAAATCCTGCCAATTAAATTTAATCGAATATGAATGGATAGTAGTAGAGAGTGAAGAAGAGTTGAATTTCAACTGCCCTTGTTAATGTGCAATTACTTTTTCTTTGTTGTTCATTTCTTTGTTCTTCTGTTATCGTTATACTGAGAATACGGTAGATTGGTTAGGAAAGTACTGTAAACATTCAAAATATGAAAAAAAGGATGGAATGAAGTCTGAATCTTCTGAATGCAGTGTACAATTGAAGAAAAACTGTGTGATCACATTTCATTTAATTCTGCTAAGTCATGCTTTTTTTAAACAGCATATTATACTTTCTTGTGTGTTATGAGCTTTTGTATGACTGTCATTTCTCTCTGGCTACGGGTAATTTTTCCAGTAAAGTACATCATAAAAACTTGCTCCATTGTTCAAACACTTGGGAAATAAAAGGTGCTGACATTTATTCGAGGTTATGAATGTTGCAATGTTGGCCGCGGATGACAGATAACTGATCGGAACTGCTGTCTCGAGCCATTCCTTTTCTGGAACAATTTGATAAGGAAGCAAATCCAATTACGCACTCTTAAAGACTGCACAGTTTCTGCTTCTGGACTGCTCTGCTCTGGTGTTGAATTCTAACACAATTAAGATAAGATAAGATAAGATAAGATAAGATAAGATAAGATAAGATAAGATGAGAAAACCTTTATTAGTCTCACAATGCAGAAATTCCCAATTCACAGCAGCAAAGTTATGAAAGGAAGAAGTAGAACAACAAAATATAGGAGCTGCTGGAAAGGCCACTCTCGCGGCGCCATTTTGAAGTCAAAATAACAAAAATAACACAACACATAGGACACAGACAGTCGTGCAATCTTCATCACTTTTCTGCATACACTTTGTTGTCTGAAGCAGTTATAGATGAAAGAGGAGAGGATCAAAGTGTCCTTTCACCAGTGGATCAGAGACGTCATGCTGAAACTGTGCACACGTCTGCTACAAGCTAAGTTTTGAAAGCAAACACGAAGCTGTAGCGTCCATTGACGAAAAGAGAGTAGTTCACTTCTCCTGTCCCACGTAATCCGCTTCAAACTCCAAGCCTGTATTGGAATACTGCATGAAAACAGCATGATAAACAATCTGACATTATTCTACTGATGTTTTGTTAAGTAACAACATTATATGGCCAAAATATCAAGAATCAAAAAGCCATTTGATAAAACTGAGGGCCAAATTCACGAAAGGACCGTGAGGTGTTTGCGTGGCGCTAACCAGTAAAAACGGAGCAAAGAGATAGTGTTTAATTCAGAAAGCATGTGCAGTTGGTGAAATGTGTCATGGACTGAGATAACAAGCAAAATGCATCTTGGTGCGCCGGTTGTATTTGCACATATTTGCATGAGGTAACATGCTTTAAATTGGTGGTGGATTTGCCACTCCCCTTTCTGCAAATGAGCCCCATTGATGCACAACGTCTAAATCACTAATGCCAGCACTATGAGCCAAACGCTGTTTGAATGAAGGAAATAACATAGAAAGCGAGTGTAATTTGGCGCTCCTTCGTGGAAGCCTCTTTTTTTGAGGGGACATATTATACCTGCGACATCTGAGTAATACTGTATCAGGGAACGCTCTGACATGTACAATACATGTCGTCCTACATTATGTATGACCAGTGCGAGAGCACGTATGAGCACTAGAGCAATATACTCCTACCTTGTGAATAGGACGTTAAGACGGAGCAAACTGCGGGTGCAAATAAAGTAACAATTAAAGGTGCTATCAGGGGACGCAGTTCATTCCGTGTGAATTCAGCCCAGAGTGTTTTATATGAGCAACTACAGCCTATATCTAAAGCATATCAAAAGCGGTCAGATTGCAGTATTGAAATCCTCGTTGTTGCTTGTCATCAAACTAGTGTTCTGCTTTACACTACAATGACTGCTAACAATGTAATGTAACAATGTAATTAAGTTTTGAACTTTAAGTAATACCCTTGAGAATAGTGTCCAACAACTGATCATGATCTGTATTATTAATGCAAGTGAACTATGAGCACAGTTGACTTAGTAATACAAGACAGTACAGGGCTCGGTTTGCAATGATCTTAACCTATGGCAGCGGTGTGCAGTCCGTCAGTATCGAAAGATCCTTCAATACGTCCCTGACAGATTTCCGTTTCACTAGCGGAATGATGACTCACGCAATAAGCGCTGATGGAAGTGATTTTTAGTCGTCGCCCGAAACTTCACTCATCCAAAAAGTAAAGTCGACCTTCGGAAAATTAGATTTTATGTCACGCGTTGCCACATTAGCCCTGCCCACACTAGAGCAATTTCTACATGAACCCGCAACATCGTATTAGTAGCTTGCTGGGTTTCATCATGAAAGGTTGTCTGTCGCAAGCTCTCCGCTTCTGCGGTGCTGAGAGCCAGCATCCAGGACTGGAAGCCCCAGCAGGAAGCCTTCTCCTGGGCTCTCTTCCCCATGGAGGACAGAGACGCGTGGGTAGACTCATCAAGTACAACACCCCCCTCCCTAGCTTCGCTGCTGTGAAGAGGATGTTCTCCAAGGCCAGTGACATACTGCCGTGGTCAGTGCCAACATCCAGAAGCTTGTTTTCCTCAAGGGCAACAGGTCATTTTTGGGGTAGCCCAGCAAAAAGGGACAATTGGGGAGGAGAAGCATAATTTTATGAAAATTTTTATTGTTGTAGTGTAAAGCAGTCCGAACTGTTTGTAAATGAATTCTATTGTATGCTGTTGTAAGAGGTTAGTGATGGAGACTACGATGTGTTCTGACCTGTATTCAAAATCGTGTTACTACAAACTGAGGAACTCCCTGGACTGTTCACTTTTCATCTAACTACCATTGTCTTGACTTTTTTTGGATCTTATTGTTTCAGTGATGGTGCAGTGGTTCACTTGCCTGATTTCTCTGCACGTAGCATGGGTTCAGTTCCCACTCAATGAGAGTATAAATGTTTTTTTTGAATGCTTGATTGATTGAACATAAAAACACAAAGATATAGTAAAAGGTAAAAGAAAGAAAAGATTATCAAAACAACACAACACAGTTGCGTGTTCAAAAGATCTAGGAAGAAGTAGAAAAACCTAGCTAGTGACACTCAACAATAATAAGAATAAGAAAACCTTTATTCGTCTCACAATGGAGAAATTCCCAATTTACAGCAGCAAAGTTATGAAAGGAAGAAAGTAGAAGAACAAAAAATATCGGAGCTGCTGTAAAGGAAGCCACTCTCGCAGCACCATCTTGAAGTCAAAATAACAATAACAAAATAATACAACACAACTCATTAGACAATAAAACAAGTTAAACAGAACACAAAATGGATCTGTGGATGTTTTAATTTGTAATCTTCTTTGTTTTTGCAGCGTTTTAGTCATTTACTTGTCCATTACTGGTGGATTTGTCAGATTTAAAATTATTGCTGTTTTGTATTGGTCGAGTGATGGTATAGTTATTAGTAGAATAACTGGAATCCCCCTGAAATTGAAAGCCGCGAGGCTAACTGCTGCATTGCAGTGAATTAATTATTTTAGAAAATACCGTGTTAAGTGATGCAAACAATGCCATAGTCAAAGCAATGTACATACTAAAGAGAAAGAGAAGCTTTAAGTGACACAAGAAGTCAACAGAGTATGTAAAAAAACATTTTGTGGAAGCGAGAGCAGGTGAACTGAGAGGAGACATTGTGGGAGAAAGTTGCTGTAGTTGCTTTGACATTGTGCTGAGACAAGATTTAATTCAGTTAAGAAGAGTCATGAATTGCATGCCCTCGGCCTTGTCACAAGTATAAAGTCATTTCGTGAAGGGATTTTTGTTTAATAACCACTTGGAAAAGGGAGGACACGCAGCCGCCACATTTCACACTCATCGATAGAAAGCGATACTTGGACTGGTGCAGGAAGCTTTAAGGTCTATGGACAAACAACAAGGACGACAAAAGAAATGCAGTATATTATTTGTCAAGGGGGTTTACACTGATGTAGTCTGGTCAAGGTAACCTGGCATGACATGTTTATCATCCCAGAAAGACAGGTAAAACAATTTGGAAATAGAAGCTGAACTATCCAGTTAGAGGTTCTTTAAAGTAACATATTTTAGTGACATTTCAGAATGATAGGACCAACTCCATTTCATTCTCTCTGACCTTTCATTTTCAAAAAATTATGGATTTTTTCCCCCCAGGTCTTCTCAGTTAAACAAAGGGGCCATTGGTTGTGCAGTGCATAAACGTAGGTAGTGTGAAACCAATTGCTACTTAATACTCTATTCACAATCAGTGATTAACTCGTATTCTCCCAAAGTCAGTTAGGTTAGGATTCAGCTCCCCTTGGTAGACAATGGGAACACTGAGAGACGATGTTTAATAGCCAGCTGCCAGCGATTCTTTGCACATATGGTGTGTCATCACTCGATCAGTATATATCTTGGGCTGGTAATATGTAATCCTACCTCTCTCTCTAGCTCAAGGTCCAGTTAAAATGAACACACTATATCTTCTTGGTGGCCATTCAGATCTACAGCTTTCCTATACTATCATGGTTTCACTGCGGGCAGAACCTTGAGCTGCTTCCTGAGAGACCCATGGTAATTATGTTTTCACAGACCTTCCTTGGCGTGCTGAATACGGTGGGATGATGGACACTATAACTGGCTTCTGAGTACCTAATGAAGAGGGATGGGGCCATGTGTCAAGAAGCTGTCATGCTGTAAATGACCCCACATATCAGGACTGAGGTTGAGATGGCGGTCTTGATTATCCAATTTCAAGATGACAGGAAAAGCCAAAATTAACCCTCACCCCAAACTATCAATTAAAAAAGGTAGACACAAACTGAAGAACAAAACTGGGAATCACAGTTTTTCCGCAGAGATGGGAGACATTCCCAAAGGTACGTCTGGTGCTACTTATGCCACACCAGCTAGATAGCAACAATCTTTGGTTGGCTCCTAGTGCGTCTGAACACAATGCAGAATCACACTTAAGTCAGTAATGATCACCTCCGTGGGTCCAAATAAATCACACTTCATTCTTACGAAGGGATGATGAGGAAAGATGGAGAATCCATGCTAATTGACAAGCTAGCCTGAGATTGACAAACAATCATGAAACACTGGAATTTAATGCTTGGGTAATCCAGTACACTTTTCATCGAAGTCTAAATTTACCACTTTGATTATCAAATAACAGGCAATTTAATCGTTAACAGCTGAACAAGACCAAAACCGGAAAACGGAAATGAATATATAACGTTTCGTTTCTGTGACATTCCGGAATTATCCGGATAAAAGTGTGTCCAACAATCTTGCAGTGCTGGTTGAAGATGAGACTACAACGGTGAAGAAATGGCCCACCTACCTGTATATCAGTGACAGAAATGTAGTGTGATTTAAACATCAGAGAAAGTTGCTGTGGAACTCCAAAGCTGATGGTGCATGATGCTGTGGAACCTTTAATTTGTTTCAATTTCAAAACATTTTTTCTCCTTCGAGTTGAGTATAT
>CAAKHF010009526.1:4133-18756 GCA_901007745.1 Hippocampus kuda
GGGGGGGGGGGGGGGGGGGGGGGGGGAGGCACAAACAAACAAACAAACTCTTAACGCTCACCAGAGATGAAGTCATTAACTCCCTCCCTCTGTGCGCATGTAATTACCTCTGTCCTGTGTACGAGGGACTCGCTCCCATCATCATTGATTCGAAAAATCTCCAGGAATGGATCTGACTTGCTGAAGAAATCCTTCAGAGGGAACACAAATCCATAAGGCGGCAGCATAAATCATTCACCCTCTAAAAGGAATCATTATTTCTCCCTTGTTTCTTCCCAATCTCTCTCTCTCTCTCTCTCTCTCTCTCGCTAAATTGTCCACCTCTCCCTTGGTTACTTCCACAGTTCCCCCTGAGGCACAACCTGTTTGGATTAGTCATTCATGACTGTGCCCCGTGTGCATGCACGGCAAGCCTGAAAATGAACACAGTTATCTCCGTGCCTGAGATAGGAGGGGGTTACTTAAGGTGACCGAATATCTCAGCACGGCCTCCTTTTGGTTGCACAAACCTTGTCGTCCAGCTTACGAGCACTGAAGGAGAGCTCGACGTAGTCGTCGTTGCCAGACAGCTCCTCCGCCGTCACCTTTGGAGTCGAGTTGACGAGAGGGCAGGGAGAGAACGGGGTGAGAACGAGAGAAAAGGCGATGGAAATGAGACATCGGTCACGCTGAATGTGCAACACCATCGCATGAATTGTCCGGTTTCCCGGAAGCGAGGTGTGATTGTGTTTGTAAGTGTGTTTGGCTGATTTGGAACGGTGTCACACCATGATAGAAGACTTCCCGGCAGTATTTCCCTGTTTGAGGAGCGCTTTGGTGAGTTTCCTTTGTGAGACAATCTGAAACCGAGACGTGCAAAAAGAGAATATTATTAACGGCGGACGAGAGCCAAAAAAAAAAAAGAAAAAGTGCTTCCCACTGCCCTTATTGGTCGGGTTGGTTCGGATGCGCATGGTGCATAACGGCACAATAGAGTACCAGTGGTACCTTGAGACTTTCCACATTTTTCAACCGACAATTTTTGCTTTGACTCGCGAACCTAAATTTGAAATACGAACGCTGTCAGTGCATATAGCAACGCGGGATGGAGACTCCGGCTTGAGAGTCGCAAATTTCAAGGAGCGCCGAAAGGGCATTTTGCCCGAAGGCCGGCACGTGGCAAAAACAACGTCGTCGTTGCGTCTCTTGCTTCCACAGCTAATCTGAAAGTACTACAGAATAGTAATAGTAGTTGGGAGACAACAGCTCTTCCAAGCAGATCAGTACTTCTGGTGCGTTTAAGCTGCGGCAACATAAAACAACGTGCGAGTCTCATGAAACAAAGCTCTTGACAAGACTTGTGTTGCAAACGCCGTTGGCTTAATCCAATTTCAGGAAACCTCTGCCTAACGCTTTAAAGAATCCTTTTTTCATGTGTCAGTAAAAAACCCCAAAAAAAACAGCTTTCTGCTGACCAGGTCAACAGCAAACACACATTTTATAGTTTTGTTGTCTTTCTTGGTGGCAAAAAATGGAATTAAAAGCTGCTTAGCTGGCATTTCCTGAGCATCCGCTTAGGTCATCGGTCTTTTTAATGAGCATGATGCCTATTTTTTTTCCCGCTAAGTGCCTGTGTTTAATGAGTGCACCTCCACAATAAAACATATATTTAAATATTGATTGCATGGTCATTAGGTGGGGACCACCGCGATATAAATTGTGGCAGTATGAAAACAGACTAGGTTACTGGAGAAGCGCCAGTTCACTTCCCACCTAAGGCATCCTTGAGCAGAGTCCAAAATCCTTTTATATTCTCTCTTTTTATCCCATTGGATACGTTACAGGAAGTCAGTTCGCAAATTCGGAAAGCAGCGCACATACCTTAGCAAAATCCGTTTTAGGCGGCCCGGTGCTGCAAGTCAGGGCTCAAGGATATTTATCCCATAATGTTAGTGACAGTAGCTGACTTCAGGCAAAAAAAACAAAAAAACATCCCATTGGGATTCCGTGCACCGCAGCGCTTTACCTCCCTATCGCCGCAATAACAGAACACAATTGTGTGATACACGGTTGAAAGCTCAAAGAGACGAAATCCGAATCAAGTCTTCCCGTTTTACTTGCGCACGCTGCATTGCTGCAAGAAGGAGCCTGACAGATGGACATGAGGCACATACAGTATGTAATACAGTTGTGACTTTTTTTTTAATATATAATCACACCCAGAAATTTACTTTCATTTGGTGTATGAAAGTAAATTTCATTTTTCAAGGCTTTGTTTTTCTGTACCACCGCATGCATTAAGTGTCCTCTCAAAACCGACAGTGGCTCTGAAAGTTTATTTTGAATCACCGGTGAAACTTACAATGTCTAACTATCTTATTTTTTAACGACAGCGGCCCGAACCGAAATCCCACACTCCCCCTTTGCTGAATCAAAGCTGAGCTTTGTGGCCAATCCTGAATTCTGCCATCGAGTCTATCTGGAGTCAAATTCATTTCATCAGTCCAAAAAACTATGAGAAAAATCAGTCTTTGGGCATTTTTGGGGGCCTAGTCTTAACTTGGGCATGTATAGAGAGTGTTGATATCCGTCGGCCTTCATTACACAAATACACATTAACTAATTACACGCAAATCCAATAAGCACTCAGCTTAATCCCTCACGTCGTACTCGTAAACATGCCGCCGCACACAGAACGCGTCGCGGTTACATCCGACCTGTCCCAAGGTGCACTCCAAGGCCCCGAGGAAGTCGGCATCACGGAGGCCATTGTTGCCCGAGCTGATGTCGAGAAGTTCGAAACGCAGCCTTTGCACCTCTTCAAAGTAGTAATCCACCAGAAAGATTTTGGAGAAGACTGGGCCGCTACTGCTGCGGATCACTTCCGTCCGGTCCACCTTTCAATACGTAAGCAAAAACACAAGTTTCAGAATTATTGCGTGAAAGCTTTCGGCATTCCCTGCAACAAATGATGACTGTGATATGCATCTAGTTCCATATAAGTCATCCGATTCACATTATTCCAATTTAAACATATTCCCCCCCAAAAATTCACACCTTGCGGGCTATTATTTTTCTCATTCTAAAAATTCTGTTTTCCCCAAAGACAAACAACCATTCATCTGCAAAATTCACACGGAAGAGCCATTTAAATCTTCAACGAAGCACTCGTGCATGTTTTCATTCAGGCCCTCAGAATTGTGAGGCCTTTTATTTATTTATTATTTTATTTTTTATTTATTTATTGCGACATAATGTTCACCTTGCATCTTATACTATAGTATTCCAAGTAACACTGGAAAGGCGAGAATGTACTATATATTCATAATTTCACTGATATTCGGCCACTTGGAGGCAGCAAACACAATACCGGCTGATGTGATAAGTTTTTTTTTTGTTTGTTTGTTTTTTTCCCCCCATAGCAGTTTTGTGATTCATTTTCTGTTGCGTCGCTTTGAGAATTGATGAGGGTGAGCCCATAGTCATTCTCCTTTCGTGTCTCTTTTTTAGATTTAAGCCTTTTGGTGCAATGCAGATAACAAAAATGACAACTGTCAATCTGAATTCTGTTTCTGACCCACGATGTCCAGTCTACATGAATGCCTCCCATAAATCTAAGAATTGGACTCTAAGAATACAAATTGGAGATTGTAATTGTTCCGTTTTTGTTGTGGTCTATTTTTTTTTTATTTTTTTGGTGGGTGGTCTTCACAAAAGGCAGGATGTCATTAAATACTGCCGGTGTGCATCGGTTGTGAATTAGCCGACTTCTCAGCACCGCGGCCGCTACAAATACAATTAAACAGCGCTACATTGTGCAGACTTATCAACTAGCTGTTTGGCAACGCAGAGAATATAATTGTTCTTACGTGCTCCTCCCTCCCCCCCTCAAGGAAGAAAGGAACAGAAACATAAATCAGTCCGGTGGGGGCCGATGGGCTTTTGTCAACGCTTGTGCATGCGCTCTTCTTAAAACGCGCGCACCGACACAATTGGCACAACGTGAAGGTCATCTAAGCAGGCGCCACGCTCGAGTATGAGTGCGCCACAGCATCCCCGTTTTTTTTGGTCTGCCAGATTATGTAAATTAGCGGCGTACAGAGTGCACTTGCTGTCTTTAACCCTTTCATGCACCACCTGATAACAAGATAAGCTGTCCATTGTAGTAACCGCTGTGCCTGTAAGGGTTAAAGAGAGGGATGTGGGCTAAGAATGTGTCCGTCTTCCCCCGGGATCCGTTTTGCCCCGACAAAACTCCCACCGCCCCTCTCCAGCTTCACTCCTTTAAAAGTGAATGCAACGCATCTGCTCCACATGTTCAGTACCCCGGGGAAAGTACACACCCAGCCCATCGTTCCCCTCCGTCCGTCAACGGACTCTACCTCAAACCACTGGCCGTGTGACTGCATCTTCAGAACCACGCAAGGGTCAGGTTTGGAGAGGGCGTCTCGGTCTGAGATTCCTCGACAGGCCACTCTGAGCTCCACTTTGGTGAGGCACGGAGAGCTGATGAAGCCCAGCGTGGCCTCTGCAGACTCGTAGATATTGCTCATCGTGAATTGCACAGTCACCCACTGAGAGGAGAAAGGGAGAAAGAAGAACAGATACGTCAGTGTAATTTTAGAACGAGACAGACGGACGGACGGACAGACCACACCTGGCCACACCTGAGACCTTGTTACACAACTTGAGTCCGATGACATTGGGGAGGGGGAAACCGCTAATTGGGTCAGATTCGGACATTTCGCTGAGGGGCGTACTCACTGCACTCAAAAATGACACCTATACGTACGCTGAATACTGAACAAGGTGGCAAAGCAAAACTTGGTGTCAAAAAAGTTTGAGAAGCACAGCTGTCGGAAAGATGTTGAAATAACATTCTTTCAAGCGTTGCGAGAACATGTCGAAATGACAACGTGTGAATTAGAGACACTAATGGCTGGATAAATGAGGTGCCTTTCAACGAGAACAGATTATTACTCACCTACGCCTTGTGTTTCAGATGAAACGGCGTTCTGTCATTCTATTCTGGTGCTGCACTGCTTTTAAAAACGTGGTGCGTGCACCGTTAGAGATATGAGAACAAATCAATGAATAAGCGTTGGTACATGCTAATTACCAGTAACCTTCGAGCACATTTGGATTTAATTTTTAATCCTTAATGATCAAGCGGTGCATAAAATGACATTGCTCTACAATAGTATTCAATCGACTAAAACCTCTGTCTGGGTTATGACGAACACTTAGGCCCACTATACTACTGCAATTTATTTGTAGTTGTGATGGTGCAACCTGGCAAAATATGAATTTTTTTGTTAGGTCATACTTAGTGTAAAAAGTATGGAAACCACTTTGGTACAATATTTAGAAGAGTTTCCATCCTTCCATTGAGATTTGAGAGGGCCTGTTATTAAAAATAAATAAAGAAATAAAACTCCCTCTTAAAAGGCATTTGCGGCATCATCAATAAACGTCCTCTACCTTACGCTAATGAATGTTAATGTGCTACCATTTGTCAACCCAAATCAATCTGACATCTGTTTAAACTCAATCAGGAATTTATTGCACACTGCATCGCATGAATAAAAGAGACAAAAATGCACAGATGCATTCTGCGGGCCCATCATGTACAAACCTCGGCTAGCCTCCAGCCCGTTAGTCTCGGCCCAGAGGATAACCGCAAGTCTGCAGATGTGCTAGATGCTACAAAGTGAATATTAATGTCGTGGTCTAGTAGTATCCTCCCTTAGGGATTGAAGCTCCTGGAACTGGGTCTGACTCTGACCTGGATCTCGCTACCCCCGTCCTCCATTATTCATATTTCTTGTGCGGGTGTGTGTATTATTTTTAGCGAAGTAGAGCCGAACGGTCTCGCTGACGTGCGGACACGGACAGAAGCACAGGACAGGTGTGTGACATACAACTGCCGTGTGTCCAGGCGGTGCGTTGTTTGGCATTTTCCACACACACACACACACACACACACACACACACACACACACACACACACACACACACGTTTTACTTTTTATTTGGTTTTTGCGATGACTAAGGCTACAGAAAATAAAGGCAAAGAGGAATGTATGATGATAACCATAGAACAAGAACTGTGACTTAGTGCATCAAATGAAAAGGTCTGGCGACTTGGGTCACTCTGAGTAATTCAATCAATTAACAATCAATTATATAGATACATTTGGTCAAGCAATACCGAATGACAAAACACCTACAATTATGTTTCTTATGCAACCTGTTGACAGGCACATTATAAAATTCCACAAGGTGGCAGTGTCGCTAACCCTCCTCCTTTCTATCAATGAGCATCTGGCGGGCAATTTTGTGAGTGTATGCAATTTTACTGCATGTCGGGGTTCCAGGCTTCCCCAAAATGGCGGCATTTTGGCACCTCAAATTTGAAACAGCACAAGTGAATTTTTCATCAACTTGTGCCTATGCGAAGTAAGTTGGAAGATTTTTTTTGTTTCTTTTTCTACTTTTTAAATTGTTGTTGTTGACAAATTTCTGCTCCACACTTCAGCTCATTTATCAGTTCGATCGTGAAAACGAGTGGACATCGATGTCGAGTGTCCAGCCCTAAATTTGCTACCTGTTCCCCAAAGTGAAGGATGGATTTGATTAGAGAAAAAAAACTCGCCTTAAATCGGTTTGAAGTGAGGAAAAAAAAGCAATTTTCCATCCTGCAAAAAGAAAAGTACAAACCCATTCAGTGAGAAACCCCGACACGGACTGACTTTATTTGCCTTTGTCGGCCATATAAAATGATATCGCAGGTTGGCATAAAGTTGACACTCATGTCGAAAAAAAAAAAACCTGCTCTGAAATTGGCGTGCACTTTAAATAGAAATCAGGATTGATGTGTCATGTGTATCTCTTCAAGGCTCCATTAGTTGTTCTAGCCCTACTGTGACAATCAGTCAGAGCTCTACCTTCACTGTGTCTGGGGGACGCCCATTCACCTTCGCTGGTGCATGTGCGACTGTGACAGATGTGACATTGATGATTCAGCCACAGGAAGAATCAAGTCCACTGCTATTGCCCTTATTGATTACCGGACAAGGTGCATCGTAGCATCGCTTTTCCACACGGGCTCTACTAACGAGGCAGCGTGTCAAGCAACTCTAGGCAGGTTAACAGTCATGACACAAGAAACAGAATTATGTTCAGGTGACTGACAAGGCACCTCAAATTGATTTCCAGGATGGGTATCAGGACACAGTGGTTGGAGATGAGAGGAGGAGTGAGGGAGGAAGAGAGGGGGCTTATAAACGTGAGGGCAATAAGGGGTGAAAAGAAGAAAGAAGAAACAAGAAGCAGGGAATGAAGATTACAAGGTCTTCTCTTCTTTTCCAATTCCAGCAGCAGCTTTCGAATTTCATCTTTTGTCTGATTGGACTTGGATCAGCCGCTTTTAATACGCGTGATCAAAGGCCTGCTAAATACGGAGGAATTCTTATCTAACTACACCACATGAAGGCAAAAATGTACACACGCTGCAAATGTTTTTGCAAAGCATGCGCCACACTTTTCATGTGCGTTGTCGGAGAGGCACAGCAGCAGCTTTCATCCGCAAAACTCACCCCACTGAGACTTGTCGAGAAGATCCGGGCAAGCCAAAGAACTTCCCCGTTGTTGACGTGACAATCACGGGCACCTACCTCGCCGTCTCCGGACCCATCTCCCTCCTCCACTCGCACTCTTGGAGGATTTCAGTCACCCACAACACCGCAGAGCTGAGGATGGATGGCGCTGACAAACCAAGTATGAGAGCCGCATTCAAATTCCCAGCGGGCAAGCGCGGCCAGGACTCCTTTCCCTGGGTTGACTCTGGATAAAAAATAAATAAAAATGGGAGGAGGGGTGAGGTGGGGGTGGGCGGTGCGCCACTTACCGGAGTTTGTAATCCGCTGACTCCAACGGGGGGCCGCGGGGAGCGCGCAGCATCCAGGGACCCCGCTGCACTCGCGGTGCGGTCTACCAGCGTCATCTAGTGGCCGCAAGGGTGATAGTGTTGCTTTTTTTTCCCGGTTCTCCAATTTGATTGGCTCGGATGCGCTTCAGCAGTTTTATAATAAACGATGACCGCACACCTGAGACCAGTTGGTGGTCCATCGAAAAAGACCCCGCAGCAGCAAGATGAGTTTTCTGGGGGGATGAAATCAATAAATAAGACGGCACTCTCCAATATGGCGGCTAAAGTTTCATAATAACTCAGTTTGCTATTTGTTTTAAATCATTCGGTATTCTGATTTAAGATATGAAAACCTTTATTTGTCTCACAATGGAGAAACTGTTTGGTTCATGTTTCAAGACCCCCCCCCCCCCACACACACACACAAATACTAAAGCATGATACACACTGTGCCTTTTCTGGTGGAGTAACCACTTTTTGGGTTTATTTCACAGAACCTAATTCATCAACAAATGCGATAGAATTATAAACTTTGCTAATTATTCAGCAGTGACGGGAAATGAATGTTTGATTGCTCTGACAGGATGGCAGAATGCTTATTATTGAAAAATTGAAACAGTTCACTTTCGAGGATATCACACTGAGTGTGAAGGCCCTCGGCAGATTACGTTGACATGGCAACATGGAGTCTGACATCTGATTGGCACCCCCATAAATAAAACAATGACGTGTTTATACTCACTGCTGGCAGCAGCGCAACCAAGAACATTGCTTAGAACTTCAGAGAATGGACAGTGAATAAATTCATACAATTTCAAGGAAACCATCTGTGGCATTTAGGTTGTAAATGCAGGTCAGTGCTTCTGAGTGTCTAGGCCAGCAGAGGACATGTAAGCCCTGTTGGCTCTCTACTCCCACTGTTATAATAAATCCGGGTCAACAGATCCAATCATTTGCACTAAATGTAAAGAGGCTTTTGGGACACCCTATATTAGAAGGTGCATTTTAATGCATGCATTACAAGTTTGCCAAATGTTGTGATGAGTGGGTGGACATTTTATTTGCCTTAATATCATCATGTCGCCTAAACATCATACACGGTTTTGAAGAAGCTTATGACGTGTGTGTGGCTTTGCATCATCAAACGATTTGGGGTTTTAAGCTTTATATGAGGCCACATGGACACCAGCCCACATGACAGATGATCAAAAGAAAAGCAGCACGAACAAGCACATACATTTGGAGCACTTCTGTTGTCGAATGAGACTGTCACCCCCCGAGGGTGAGGTCATAGCGTATTTTGGAGTGAGTGAGACCCCCATCTTTGTGCGGTGCGACCACGCCCCGGCCCCTACCGTGCAGCCAGTGCATCAGGCTAAGGCTAAGCTAATGGTACATCCGGGTACTCCGTTCCATTGACAACCCTGCGAAGATGGCGACTACTGGGAGGAGTGCATTATTATCCTCCACCTTAACTGGATCCAAGACCACGTTGGAGAACCCGGAGGAGGATGACGGGCAGAACTTGTGGTGCGTGTGATCTTTCTTTGCGATGCAGATCATCGATAGCGGCGGTGCCTCCGGGCGCGAAAGCCCAATTGTTCCGGCGAGGAGCCTGGTTTGACAGTTAACCGCCTGCTAACGAGGCTAGCTAGCATCAGTACCAGAAGGAGGCTGGTGACAGAGCAAACGCGTTAACCTTACTTAGCCTGTCGTTCAATGTAATGCATGAATCGTCGTGGCGTAATCGGCTTCTTGTGTCTACAGGTCGACTATCCTGAGCGAAGTGTCAACCCATTCAAGATCTAAATTACCATCTGGGAAAAATGTCCTGGTTATGGGTGGGTACAGTAGATGTGCAGTCGAATATCTGGAATGCACAAAGATACTGATGAATGTTTCATCGAGAGTTAGCGTTAGGTTTCACTGAGGTCTGCACACAGAGGCAGGGGCATTTTCCCCGAGAGTGGGCTTGCATTTCGCAGGACACTGCAAGTCATTGTAGCATCCTAGTGGCTAGCAGATGGGATGCTGAGCAGAGGATGCGAATCTTGAAAATGAACACAAACGCAGGGCTAATCCACTGCCTTGGATAATCAGAGAGTTTATTGACGTGCATCGTGGCAGACAGGGTCGTCAAGTTGAGTCTCAATCAAAACATCAGTGCTGAGTGGGGTCCCTCTGTCAGCACGAGTGGACATAGGACAGTGGAGGAATTGACGCAGCCGTGTCAACACAACAATCAAATTGGCTTTAAAACCAAGACAATAAAGCCGTATGGCTGGGAAGCGTTTGCGCATACTAAAGAGTGGTATTTGATGTCTTTGTAAAAATGTTACGCTATTATTACAAAACGTAACTGCGAGAAAAAAAATTGAGACGCACTTTCTACTGCCGATTTTACTTTCCACCCACCCTGTATATGCATTATTTGAAAACACAAAATACATAACAGACTGTGTGTGATATGCCAAAACAAAACTGTGCACTCGTGTGTTTAGGGGAAGTTGGCTCGGGGAAAACCACCTTGGTTGCCAAGTTACAGGGGGTTGAAGAGTATATGAAAGGGCGAGGTCTCGAATACCTCTACATCAGTGTCCATGACGACGACATTGATGGTATCTCACCCTTTTTTGCAATTGAATTTTAACATCTCAAGATATATTGTTTTGCTTGGAATATTTTGACCCTCCCAATTTTGGTTCTTTGTGTTTAGACCACACGAGGTGTAACGCGTGGGTCTTAGATGGAGACTTTTACCACAAAGGTCTACAGGGAGTGGCTGTACCGGTAGGCGCGATCGGCAACACGTTACTGCTGATAACGGTTGACATGTCGCGGCCGTGGAACGCGCTGGACTCGCTCCAGAAGTGGGCCGCGGGCGCGAGGGAACACATCGACAAACTACGGGTGCCTCCAGAAACGCTGCGGGAGCTCGAGCAAAGACGTGAGTCAACTGAAAATACGTCTTTTGTCTTACCAGTGCTTGTGTGGGTTTTTTTTTTTCCAATTGTCCATTGGATGGCAACCAGTCCGGGTGTACGTTGCTTCTCACCCAAAGTCAGCCGGAGGCTCCTGCGACCCCAATGGGGACAAGCAGTCTAGAAATCAGATCAATGGACAGTAATTGTTAAGTAATATGGCAGGCTGTCAACACGCACAATAGGAGCCAGTGTTTTAACATGTGAGCACTCAAATGCAAAAGACATCATCGATCTTAATCTTCTAACTGTGTGAATGTTTTCCGTGTAGTTGTAAAACAGTTTCAGGAATACACGGAGCCTGGGGGTGGGGAGGATGGGACCTCACAGAGGAGGCCCGAAGAGGAGGAGAGCGTCTTGCTGCCGTTAGGAGACAACACCCTCACGCACAACTTGGGCATACCAATGATAGTGGTCTGCACTAAGGTACGTACTTCCCACCAAGTGTCTGGAAAAGTAGTTCATTTAGCTGAGAGTTACACACAGCGTGGACCAGCATTTGCTAAAGCGATACGATGATGCATTGAAAAAGATTCTTGGGTTTCTACCCTGTGTCACGCCGTGCCCGCCATCTTGACGCCGACTGGTCCGTCCTCGCAGTGTGATGCCATCAGCACTTTGGAGAAGGAGCACGACTACAGAGACGAACACCTGGACTTTATCCAGTCCCACATCAGACAGTTCTGTCTACAGTGTATCCTTCGTGGAATCGATGCCGTGCCTTTTTCGCTCCGCAGACGGTTGCAGTTTAACGGGGTGGTCGAGTGCACAGTGTGACTGAACGTGAAGTTGATTAAAATATAAAGTAGGATTGCCAGAAAGATGTGTACAAAACGGTTGCAAAATTTGCCTGTTTTATAACCGTGTTGAATGTCAAGATAATTTGTAAAATTGCTTGCGCCGTGTCTTTAATTTCAGTACCAGCCAATTCTAGACCAAGTCTGAAAAGACGTTTAAAAACGTCTTTGGGAGTGAATGAGTTCAATTGTAATATTGCCATCAGCGACCTTGACAGAGGTGACAGATGGAGCTTCTCTTATTTACACATCCGTGAAGGAGATGAAGAACCTCGACGTGCTATATAAATATCTGGTCCACAGACTTTACGGCTTTCCATTCCACTGCCCCGCACAAGTGGTGGAAAGAGATGCGGTCTTCATGTAAGTGTGTGTGCCGTTATGCAATCCATAGACACGCTCATCAATTTGCTCGAGGTCATACCGCTTTCGTGCTTGACGTACAGTACGTGCGATGGGTTTCATTTCATGTTCAAGCAATCGCTTCATTTTTTTTTCATTTTTTTTAAGCCTCCCTCTCTCATGTCAGTCCCTCAGGTTGGGACAATGAAAAGAAGATTGCAATACTTCACGAGAACTTCCAGACCATAAAGACAGATGACAGGTTTGAGGATGTGATCGTTAAACCACCAGTCAGAAAGGTAGTGACATCAGTTAAATAAAATTCCATCAGCAAAAAAATAAAATAATCCTTGGGTGCGAGATCCTACAGGTGCTTGAAATGCTTGAAAAATTTCTCTTTTATTTTCATTGAAACAACCACTTTGAAACTGTTTTAGATTGTCCATGAAAAGGAGATTCAGGCTGAAGATGACCAAGTGTTTCTGGTAAAATTGCAGGTAAGGAAACATTTCAATTGTAAATGTGCAATTTGTTTTTTGGTTGTGCCAGTCATTACGCTAACTTTAACTTTATTTATCTTATACTCTTTTCCGTAGTCTCTGCTCTCCAAACAGCCTGCTGTTACTGTCGGGCGACCGGTGGTAAGAATACATTATTTTATTTTTTTTTCCTCCCCCACTTTCTGGATCCGACGCAGAAAAATCCCATGACGTTGAGCAAAACGGATTACATTCTTAGGACACGACAACCAGAGCACCCACTGGTTCACCGCGGACGAGCAATCGTTCTGCAGCCGCCAACGTGGCCAACGCCATGCCGCAGTCAGGTAGGCAAATATGTCACCAGCATGAGGCAGTTGGTTGAGTTTTTTTTTGTTTTTTTTTAACTTGGGCTAATTCCTGTTTACTGCAGGTCAAACCAGTGAGGGGGTCTTAACCAACTTCTTCAACAGTCTACTGACAAAGAAAGCAGGCACAGGAGGAGCCGGAACGGCAGGAGGTGGCAACAACAATCCAGGGACGGTACGCAAATCAGGTGAGTGCCTGAACACGCCGGCGGTTTGTGGTTTCTGTGACCTTTTGGCTTTTCATAAAAAGTCATCATAAAAAGTGAGCATCCGGTCCTCCCACAATCCTCAGTCATTACTCATCCCTGCCTATTTTTTGGTTTGACTTTTCACTCCTCTCTTCCAACCCCGAAGAGTTTGCAACATCATCACACTTCTGTTCTTGTATCTGTCACATGGTAGAATCGGAAAATGTCTTTTTTGTAACCTCATTCCTCATCTTTGCTGTCCAATCTCACTTTGAACAAAACTCACCATGTACGCATGTGCGTGGCCCAGTCAGAGGATGTTGGCCCCGATAAGGTGTGTGCGAGCAGGACGTTCTCCAATTATTGTTGCTCGTGCATATACAAATATGTTCTTCCTATTTTCTTATAATTCCCTCTCCTTGCTGAACCTTTTATCAGCATCCAAGCATGAAGGATCCAACCACAGCTGCGCCCCTTTTGAGCAGTAACGCCGCCGGTATTTGCATAAACTGAGAACTCAGAGCTTAAGCACATTATATAAAAAGAGGCTAGCTCTGAATTGTAAGCAGCATCTTTTGTTTTAAGGCATGTGGCGTTGCATTGCTCGTATAATTTACTCGTGCCACACACATTACACATGATTCCAATTATGGCTGACCAACGGACACTTGACCAATGAGCACAATTTTTTAATGTCTCACAGGATTTGCAGCGTATTATAGTTACATATTGCATCCAGCCCTAATTTCAACATGTGTACATGTCCCCTGCAGCTCTTTGACTTGATATGTTTTGTTAATTGTTCCACTGGCTGATATTGTGATCCTGCATGCTTCTAAGAATGAAAAGGTTAGCCTTTTCCACAGCAAACCTAACCCCCCGTGTATCGCTGCTATGCCTTGCAGGCTCAAAATTGGTCCTGAGTGACGTACAGGCGGAGCTAGACCGCATATCCAACCGAGAGACGGACTTGCCCAATGCCAACGAGACTGACGCCCAAGAGACATGAAGATCATCACACTTCAGTCACTCTGCTCTACTTCTCTCAGCCACCCTCCACCTCTTTTGACCTCCCTCCTTCCCTCCTTATGCTCTGATCCACGGATATACAGGGGATAATAAGAGGGAAGTAGGGAAAAAGAAAAGGTGGACACCTGTTTTTTTCGACCCATTGTCTTTCACCCCCCATGCGAAGACTTGCCTCTCTCCATAGCCTCTTCTAAAAACTACCCCCACCCTTTCAACCCCAAACTACCCTTCTTACCTGGCTGTTACACGGGAGGGAGAATGTGTCACTGTAAATGCAAGAATGGTTACATGAGTAAGGGGACCAACTTGGGGGGATGTAGTGCTGGAATGATTTTTGAAAATATTCATTGCGGGACAGAGAGTGAAGGTGTTGTTCCATCCATTAATTGTGATGGTTCAATTTGTGTGTGTGTGTGTGTGTGTGTGTGTGTGTGTGTGTGTGTGTGTGTGTGTGTGTGTGTGTGTGTGTGTGTGTGTGTGTTTGTTTTTGGCGTGTCTATAAGTAGTACATTTTGTACATTTTCAAGACA
>CAAKHF010009529.1:14522-62330 GCA_901007745.1 Hippocampus kuda
GGGGGGATTGCGGTTGGTACAGTTTGGAACTGACTCATCGTGGAGTCTTTTTATGCGCGATGCTTGGAAAGGGTTTCGGCTTCTGAGTGACTTATTTTCGCGGCAACTGCAAATCCTTGAACCCCAAGCTTAGCAACTCATCCGTCCGGTGGTGCTTTGGGCTCTGAGAGCTCTTAATTTGACATTTTCTGACAGTTCCATGCTTCTTTTTGCAGAAGCAATGGCCTATTCTGGTCACGGTGCATAGACTAAGGTCCATAAAGGAGGTTGATGAGTACAGAGCCCCGGACATGACCCTTTGGGGTGCATCCATGACCTTTCCAAAAAAGAAACTGCAGTGTATTTACAGACAAAACAAGACCTAAATCCACTTCCTGTCCTATTTTTTTTTGTTTTTCTAGCTGTGACAAACTCATCACGCCGTCTCCCGAGATTGACCTGACTCCCAACATGCGTCTCCTCGCCGCCCTGTGCCTCTTGCTGCTCCTGCGGTTCGCCGAGCCCCGCCGAGGCCGGCGGTCCGACGCCGCGGAGCGAGGGACCGCCGAGTGGGCCCATACGCGGGGTAGGGGAAGGGCCGGCGTCGTGAGGCGCCAAACTCAGGAATGCAAGGAGTACTTTGACGCGGGGGAGAAGTACCTGGACTGTCAGGACAGGCAGTTGACCACCGTGATGGACGGATGGCCCAAAGATATCCACCACCTGCTGCTGGCCAGGAATAAAATCCAGGCAAGTACGGGCCGGTCTCAGGATATTAGACACGTCGCATCTGCCGCGGTTCCGACGTGAGCCGCAGATAGACCAGTCATCTTTTATGTCTCCAATTAAAATCCCGGGATTCATTTCCATCCAGTCGATGGAATCTGACCTCTCACCGTGACCCAAATTAGAGCCGGTTTGTTGACGGCACGAACATCTGTGCGCCATCACAGTAGGGGGGAGATCAAACGGAAATCTGACTGTTTGCGCACGTGTGCTTCACAGAAAGGCACTCATTCAATGAGCAACCTTGCTTTTCTGCGTGTACACAGAATGGCTCCGGGTTTACCGGGAACGCTGAAACAATGAAACTTTGGGATCGCGGGACTGGGTTGTTTGAATTCCCGGTACCTTCCAAATGACAACAAATCCCATATCTCCCCCGTTTAGGTTCTGAGGGACAACATGTTCTCCCAGTTCAGCCAACTAAAGAGCCTGGACCTCCAACAGAATGCCATTTCCATGGTGGAAGACCGAGCGTTTAACGGCCTTTCCAAGCTCAGGACGCTGCTGCTGCAACACAACAGCCTGAAAACGGCCTCCGATGAGGTCCTGCTCCCCATGCCCCGCCTTACCTACCTCCGTCTCTACGACAACCCCTGGAGCTGTCACTGCCCGTTGGACAGCCTGCTTAGGACGCTGCAGGTGCCTAGTAACCGCAACCTGGGCAATTACGCCAAGTGCGCTGAGCCCCTTTCGCTGAGGGGCCAGAAGCTGAAGAAGCTGAACGTGGACTCGTTGTGTGCAGGTGACAACCAGGTGGATGAGACTCAACCTAAGCCACCCACCAAAAAGATAGTGGCCACATCCATGTGCCACACCTACATGTTCCCCAAACCCGTGCTGGACTGCAGCTACAAAGGTGAGCGTGTCGATTGTCAACGAGACAATCCCTCCCTCCCCAACCCCCGCCACTGTCACGGTGACATCATCGAGACTATGACTCGGCTCGTATCGACGTGGGGAGCTAACGTGCATAAAACGACATAGGCGCTACGTTTGAGCGGACCACTCCGAGGTACTTACGGGATGATTGAGCAATTAGACCGTCAGGCAAGAGAGCCCAGCCGGGAAGTGTTTCAACGCTTTTCACGCTGTCCTAGCGACAAACAAAAGGGACTTTTCAAAGCTGGATCCCCGACTTGACGGATAAACTAGCTACGCGCTAGCTAGGATGTGGTTAGTACAACACAACAGGGACGGGTTTAAAATGGGATCAAAGAGAAAAAAAACATGCCGAGTTCTGAACTTCTGGAGATGAAAGTAAGTTATTTTCAACTAAAAAGGAAAATTTTTTGCTGAGTCAGCGTGCTGGTGTCGGCTACATCCATTTTCTAAACCGCTTATCCTCACAACGGTCGCGGGGGGTGCTGGAGCCTATCCCAGCTGTCTTCGGGCAGTCGGCGAGGGACATCCTGAACCGCTTGCCAGCCAATCGCAGGGCACACAGAGATGAAAAAAACATCCACGCTCACATCTATTAACAATTTTTCGAGTGTTCAGTCAGCCTGCCGTGCATGTTTTTGGAATGTGGGAGGAAACCAGAGTACCCGGAGAAAACCCACGCAGGCATGGGAAGAACATGCAAACTCTACATGGGAAGGCCGGAGCACTGTGAGGTCGACCCGCTAACCACTGGACAACCAGGCCGCCGGTGTCGGCTACACTCCGATATATTTGAACGAGACGATATTTAACGTGAAACCGAAACATGAATCCGTCCGAGAGGAAGTCGTCAAGAGCATCGAAAAACTGCCTTTTTGTTTTTATACCTCGCTTGGCTAGAAGCAAAGCAGTCAAGATGGAGGCTGGAAGTAGCGAGGACATTTTGGGAGCCAAACAAAGACAAAGAGGAAGAAGGGAGTCCAGTCCTCTATCTCATCTCGCTTTCATGTCGGCCCAACCGTGTCCTCTTGAAAACGACGCACGGGCTTTTTGGACGGAACTCACATCAGACTCTTTCTCGTCTTTGAGGATGACGGCGGATCAAATAGAAACCATCTTGCGAATCCTTTTTCACCGAGTCAGAAGCCCACAAAGCGCCAATTGTGTCGGGCAAGTGGTGGAGGAAGGAGGTTTTGCATATTTTCCGAGCATTTCTACACTCGGACTCTTGAATGGGGTCTCTATCCGACTCCCCGACATTGATTCCAAACAGTTCTGCCTCGTCACCCGGTTTACGACGCAACCTGAGTTTTGCCCCTTCAAATGTTACGCAAATGTCGCGATCGGGTCGAATAAACACGCGAATTGGTTTCAACCGTTAAAATCTTTGGAAATCCGATGCCGTTAACAAGGTGGCATTGTTTTTCTTACGACCTGGCGCGATGATTGTATCACGAAAGGGCGACCACTTTTGAGGTCTAAACGCTGCAGCAACGATGAAATGGAAAAGACCATCTGGCCTTTGCACGGAGTTCGATTTCTACCCGGTCCTCAGTTCCGTCTTTCGTGTCAAAATGGCGCCTCCCCTGTGGTTTGAGGCCTGAGGTGAACCACTGCAAATTTCAGGCTCCACGTCATTCTCAGCATCAAGACTCAGTCAAGGCAGCTACAGATGTGCGCAGGGACACTGAATAGTACTTTTTAATTAATGCCATTATTCAAAACAAGGGCGGATTAAAAAGACCAAAAAAGTTTTCATAAAAAAATGCTTCCCAAGTGTCTCGGAGGGAAAAAGGAAATCGAATCCAACACGATTCTGCCAGGTAATGAGACATTTCCTGCAGGAGGTCCGTTCGGAACTGGACTGTGTACAAGAGTTATGAAACTTTAGCGCCCGCGCGCTTCAAATGAATGCTGCGCGCAGCTACTTGTGGCGACCATAAAGCAAAATGCCTCGGCTGGAAAAGCTGTAATTAGCCAAAACGGGGGGCCTGAATCAAAAAAAAAAAAAAGATTGCAGTGTTTAAAGAATATAAACCATGTGCAATAACAACTTACAGATTCACAAGTCACGCTTCTTTCACCCTCTGTAGTCGACTATGTGGATTAATGTCCGCCAGTCCAAATAAATCAAGATATATTTCGGCTTCCTCACATGCTTGCGCTGCACATTTGGCCATTCAGTCAGTCTGTGAACCCCCCCCCCCCCCCACCCCCGTCCGCCCGTCCTGAACTGACCTGTAATTCACAAATTGTGAAAAGTCAACATCTTCTCTCCCTTTCGAAACCCCCTGGGCGTTGAATGAGCTGAAACCACGCCCCCGCTAATTAAATGTCGATCAAATACGACTGCTGCAACCCAGAAAAAAAAAATGGATGCTACTCTTCACATCTACAGTGTACGTAGGAGCCGCGAAAATGTATCCGCTTAAAGCCTACAATGGCTGCCATATATTACATTTTCCGTGTCATGACAACGAGGCGCTCTAAAGGAGCTATGACAGCTCAAAGCTTGTTGGATCCAAACGCTGGTTATCATGGCTGGGAAGGGTTTGTTTTCTTTTCTCCTCACTTCTTGCTTTTTCGCCTTTCTCTACGTCACATGCGTGCACTCACGGCAGACAACGAGGCGCTCGAAAAAGTTTGTTGAATTCAAATTTTGAGTTCAGTCAACTTTTTTTTTTTTTCCCCAGTGTACATATTGTACTTCTCAGCCTCCGTATGTTTTCAGCAATTATCTTCAAACGCGTGCCTTATATATTGAGAACCCAACCTCTTGAGCTGCATTTTTTTTTTTAAAAAAATCTATTTTCATCAGTATCCTGTGGAGGAAAGTATAGCTTGCTTGAACCACAGCTTCTCTCTGAGACAGAATTTGCGTTTGGTCCGAATGACACCGAGCCAATCCCAGAGTCGTTTTTACATCGAGATGTGCCAAACGCTTTCCAGCTGTCATCTGCAAACAGGCTCCGAAAAGGCTGCAGACACACACTAGGGGGAAAAGAAGTGAAGGAAAAAAAAAAAAAACAAAAACCTGGGAATCCCTTTCGATTGCAAGTCTGCGGAGGAGCATGAAACGTTACCTTAAAAGTCTGCTCCTGCAATAACAACAAACCTTGGAGGTGCATTTCTGTATTCCAGACTTAGCTTTACGGCACCGCGCCGCCATGATAACAGTTTACAACATCTGCGCCGGTTAAGTGCGCCTATAAAGCCTTGCAACATCTGCACTGTAAAAAAAAAAAGAAAGAAATAAAACGTCCACCGGGCTTCTCGGCCTTAAACCGCATCCACGCGGGAAGCTGCAGACAAAGACGAAAACTGCACAACGCACACGAGGATGATTGCATCCGCTCACCTGCGACTCATTTACTACAAAGACAATCGGCCATCGTTTAATTTGACACTTGAGGAGGCCACACAAATTCAAACCGGCTTTTGAAATTATGATTTTTTTTTTCCCCCACTTCATTCAAAAAGCCTGACAGCTAAATGGGAGCCACACTTCTGGTTCTGTTTATCAAGCGTAAAGATGCCGCAGAGTGATTTTTGAGTCTTGACGAGTGGGAGAATGTTCGCGCAATTACTGAACGGCCGGCGTCGTGGAAATTACTGGTTCTTGCATTAAAGGCCAATCAGAGGGGAAATGTGTAAGCGTGGAACCTTGGAAACACATTGGGAGTCTGTGTTTGTTGTTGGGGGCGGGGGAGGGGTGGGGACGTTGCACACAACCCACGCAACATCTTGAAAATAGTTAAGACTCTGACAAATCGGATCTTCGGGGGCTCCCGTTGACTCTGAGGTGACCTGTGGGAACTCGCGCTTTTATAAGGGGCGGACGAGATGGACAAAGCAGATGCAAAAGAAGCCTGGACGGTGCGAAACATGCTCAAGATGTTCATCACAACAAACTCGCATCGATTTTCCGATAATAATACTCAACGGGTATTTTGAGCAAAATGGGTGCGGCAACACACGTAGACACACAAAAACAAAACCCAACCTTGGCGAAGAATGACTCATGTTTGCTTGTGCAGCTTCATGAGGCGCTCTGACGGTCTTCATTTAAATCCCTATGTCTATTATAACACCCCCTGGTGGTCAAGGCGTGCACAGCATTGAATTGAAGCAGTAAATCATGATGAGAAAGATTTTACATGCCATTTAATTTAGTTACATAATTGTATATAGAACAATATAGTTGAGTGCTATCTGATATGGGGGGAAAAAATGTTATACCATTTTTGTTGGTGCTTTTGGTGGGCAGCTGGAACGGATTAATGGCATTTCCATTCATTTAAATGGGAAGGATTTGGCGTGTTTTGAGTTCCAAGTGTGTTCAAGGAATAATTTAAACTCTGAAGTCAAGGCGCAACTGTATGCTGAAAGAATGCGTCTCAACTGAAAGACTCCTCCCATCTCGGGAGGAGCTAAGTTTAGCCTGGGTTGGTAGCGGAGAGCTACAGAGTGTTTTTTTTTTCCCTCAATCATGCCTTCATTTACTTTTAAGAGTAACGTAAGAAGTTTAAAAATCAAGTATAATTGTGGTTGAACCCTTTCATGCACCGATAACGATAACCTGTAACCTGGAGAAACATGATCAGCTGTCCACTGTAGTAAACGCCGTCCCCGAAAGGGTTCAACGAATCATACAGACAACTATAAACTTCCTGACTTACCACGACAGGTGAAGTGATGACTCCCTCCTTTTTCCTGGCAGGTTTGAGCAACGTCCCGTCCGACCTGCCCTCCGACATCGTGAAGATGGATCTGTCCGGCAACAACATCAAACATCTCAGGCCTAAGCAGTTCCTGCATTCCAAAGACCTCAAGATGCTCAACCTCAGCAGCACCAGCCTGAACCAAATAGACTCAGGTGCCAGTTAAAACATTTTTTCTTTTCAGTTTTGGGTTTTTTTTTTGCATGCACAATCGATTAATGCGTTGAAAAAGATCAAGCGCGCCCAAGCGTGACAAATGATGTTGATCCTGCAGCATGTGTCTCCCATTCCGCTAATGGACCGCCGAGAGGCTCGACGCTAACAAACGTCGGCGGCGCGGAAATGAAACCCCTTAACAAATCCCGGTCGTTGTATTCGTTAGCGCCTCCGTGTAAATAATCTCCCCGCCGGCTTTCTCTCTGGAGTATTTGGTCGTTATCTCCTGCTTAGTGTCGAATTCCCGTCACGTATCCGTTTTGCAGGGTCGCCGACATAAAAGAACGGCAACCATGTTCAACGTAGGAGGTTTGATATGCCGGTGAAACGAGATATTTCCTTTAAATAATCCAATGACAACTTGTCTATTTTAACTCATTCACTCCCAAAGACGTTTTTAAACGTCTTTTCAGACTTGGTCCAGAATGGGTTGGTACTGAATGAGTTGATAGTTTGAGGGGGGTGGGGGGGGGGGTTCAGGAGGTCGCGGTCAAGCAAGCCAGATATTTAAAAAACAAAACAAAACAAAACAAGCATGTCTCCCTCATCCTTTTTCATTATTTCTTTCAACGTTCAATTATTTTGAAACATATGGTAACCCCTTCCCCCCCGTCTTCCTGTTTCTCTCCCCCTGTCGTCGTCGAGATCAAAGCTAAGCTCGAGGCCAGCGGAGCACAGCAGGAAACGCTCGGAAATGTCTTCTTCCACTCGCTCGCTCGCTCGCCTTCCTTCCCGTCGTCGCACGAGACACTCGATTGAGTCGCGTTCATTTCCGGCGGCGGACGAGCAAGGGGAGACGTCGCGCCGCATGCAGGCAAACGGATCGTACCGATGACGCGCGGGGGGGGACACGCGATTTCAAACTTTTGAACACTGCAAGACGGCGCCAAAGCTCTATTTGATAGGAAAGGGTCAAAGCTCTGCCTCGAATCGCAAAAACCCGCAATTGACACCTTCCCTCGAAGATGACCATAAAGCATCAACACCCTGACTCGAGCATGTACACAAACATGAACCGATGTTACATAAACAAAATGGTTTCACAGCACTTCCACAATTCATTCTGCTGCTACCATCATGAGTTACCTCATCAATAAAGACGAGTGAGTCAGTTCCAGGAGCAGCCATGTGAGCCCAATCTGCTTGGGGGAGGAGCTAATTTTTTAGCCAGGGTTGTTTCGCGGACCAAGTGAAGCGAGTCTGAATGGGCCAAACCATTTTCCCCAAGTCATTTGTTCTCCTCTCAGGTGCATTTGCGGGGCTGTTGTACCTCCGCGAGTTGGATCTGTCCAACAACAGCCTCCACTACTTCCAGTACGCCGTCCTGGAGGACCTCTACTTCCTGCGCAAGCTGTCTCTGAGCAACAACCCGTGGATCTGCGACTACAACATCCACTACTTGATCTACTGGCTCAAGCTGCACCCCGGCGTTGCCCACACGGGCCTCATCTGCGCCGAGCCGCGCGAGTTCCGGGGTTGGCGTGTGGTCGATTACGTGAAGACCTACAATGGGGAGTGTCCCAAGGATATACAGACAGGGGGGGCCAACAACGGGGCACAAGGGGGGACGGAGAACGAGGCGCAAGAGCTGGTGGGGGAGACGGAGGAAGGGGTCCAGCTGAGGCCCCTGAAAAACCGGAAGATGAAAAAGTTTGAGATCATCAGGTTGAGTTAATCTAGAGGTGGATTAATAGTTTATTGTTGGTGTGCACGGACGGGGATTTAGTCTGGCATCAACCTGAAGGTTGACACAGTCATTTTATGTGTTGAAAGAAAACAACAGTGCGTTTTTTTTTTTGTTCAGTTTTTTTATTTTGCAATTTATGAAAATAAAAAGCGGAAGTCTTTTAAGGGCATCTTAATTTTTTAGAAGGGATCCTTAGTTGTCACATTGCTGTGCTTAGTCAACTTTAGTTCATGCAGAGGTTTTCCCTCAACCGGATTTTCTTCCCAAATCAAACACCGCCCCCAGCTGCTCTAAACTATGAACTACAGGTGCTTTCTCTCTCAATTACTTTTCCTTTTGTACTGGCGAATGAATGAATGGCACTTTGGATAAGATCTTTGCAAATAAAAATGTGTCTATTTTTTCTGAGAGTTTTTTTTTCAACATTCAAGTAGATATATTTCAGATTCAAGAATAGAATAGCAAAACTACATTTCAACATAATTAGAATGAAAGATAAATTAGTTTCGAACGGGTAGGTAAACAATGGCCCGGGCACCACATTGGGCTCTTTAATCCAGCCTATTACATCAGAAATATCTGTCAAATTATTATTTTTTTGACAAATTAAACAGTTTTCTTTTTTTTTTCATTAAAAACAATAAATGTAATCAAAACATATTTTTGCCTTAAACATCTCAGGATGCTGGCCACCTGTGCGAACATAACACCACACACTATTATGATTACTAAGTAATGAAGCCTTTAAAAATGTGACATTTTAACATTATAAACATGGAGGGGGTGGGGCTAAAATTAATCCCACTGTGTTTTGATGTGGATAATTCTTTCAAATAATCTCAAATACCCAGAATGCAGACCCACTAAGCTGCTTTCACTGAATTGCATAACATTTACCAGCTTTTGAGGCCGAAGGCTGATCGCGCTCAGAATCTCCGCTGTTAACTTCATCACAATGAGTTTCACAGTGTAGATTTTGTTCCACATTTAATAAAATCAGAAGCATCATTACGATCACAACAGAAAAAAAAAAATCAACAATCATTTATGGAACATTTATGTCCACTGTCACCTGTTCTCCAGTTTCCTCCAGACAGAGAAACGGGTCAAACACTGGGCACGACATCATTCGTTGCGTCATGAAAACTTCTGATCTTAAGAGAAGGAAGAACTGTGTAAAGTCTCTGGATTGATTCTTCAAAGCTTCAACAATCACCTCCTGAGTAACGCTCATTCATTCTGATTGTCCTGATTGGCATCCAATTGTCATCGTGTGTTCCCTCCAGAACATCCTCAACAACACGACTTCTTGTCCGCCGATGTGAAGGCGCCCACAGTGCCGTTCACCGGACGGGAATTAGTCCTGAGGAGTAGTCGGGGCCTGCCAAAGCTTTCCAGCTCATCTTGTTGGACCTGAAGGCCGTTACGAGACAGGAGCTCTCTCGCCATCAACATGAAGCTCTCCTCTACATTCTGACCCTCCTGGACAGACACATATGGAACGCCGACCATGTACTAGAACACTTTTTCCACACTAGTAGAATGACTTGTGTTTTTTTTCCCATAATGATATAACATTTCTACAAGTGAGTTGTTTTTTTTTGCTATGTATATTTCACCTTGGCAGATGTTTCCAGCGCAGCAAGTGCACCTCTTTCTTTTGCCATAATGCAGGCCTCCTCAAACAGAACCTCACGCTCCTCCTCCAAGTCGCATTTGTTACCTTGGTGGACGGAGACAGAAATTCATACAACATATAAATATACATCAACTCACAACTTTTTAAATTGGGTGGTTTGTTATGACATGTCATGATATATATAGATTTTTTTACGACTATCCACTGTTCACTGAAATCCCTTGGTGCCAAGAACTATGTTAAAGTAAGACGAGGAGCTTCATTTAGTCATGCCATAGCCCCGTCTAATCCAAAAGTAACGCTTTGCCGCCATCTTGCGGCATCTACAGGCAATAATAAACCTTTTGGATGGGCAATTACTGCTTGCAGATCTCCAACCAGAGATGCAGAGAACATTTCTAAACATTCAAATGAAAACCTTTTATTTCACAACACTGCCATCTGCGGGATGTGGCAAAGCGCACACTCACCAATGAGAACCAGCACCACGTTGGCCGCCCCGTAGAGCTCCACCTCGTGTATCCAGTCGCTCACTGACTCAAAAGTGGTGCGTCGCGTGATGTCATAGGTGATCATGGCGCCGTGAGCGCTGCGATAGTAGCTCTGAGTGATGGTTCGGAAGCGTTCCTGTCCCGCCGTGTCCCACACTTGCATCTGTTCAACACAGTATTAATCACACTCGGTGCCAGAGCAGAAGATTCAACTCCTGCACTGCAGTCAAAACGAGGAAGTACTTTGTTTCACACTAAAACATGTTAAATCAATACAGCTAGCATGAATGTTAGCATGAATGTTTATCATCCACACACACAGTGTGTGGCAAACTACATTAGTGTGGCAACAGGTGCCGTGGCGACCCTCAGCCGCTGCATGTGTTTACTGTCGAATCTGCGGCAGGGAAAGGGGAACGAGTTTTTGTGAAGTACCCTAGGGCCACATGACATACAAAGAAATAGCTAGCTAGATCGTTGGATCGCTAGCTAGATAAGGAGCGTTGGGGGTTTGGTGAAGTCCCCTGAGGGCCATATGCCATACACAGAAATAGCTAGCTAGATATTTAGATAGCTAGCTGGATAAAGAGTAATGCGATTTGTTAGCTTGTCGATGTTTCCCATTTTGAGCTGGAGTTAAGCTAGCGGATTTCGAGGCAACATTATGTAGCATCTTGTTGTATATAGCATCGCAGCTGCTTGTTGTTAAATGTGTTAAGTTCAATGCCACCATACAGTGCTAGCATCTCAGCTTTAAACTAGCAAGTCAAAGCAAGCAAAAATGTCCCAACCACAGCGAGTATCTTCGAAAAACTCTGACCTGGGGTCACTTGTTTTTCAAGATACCGCCGTGGTATAACTGCCTGAGTCATTTTTAACGGTGTCATAATTATCTGGTTAATGAATATATTTTCAACACCGTGTTAACTTTTTGCGGAACCAATCATGATGCAGCTCATCTACTGATCAGCGGTTCCTTCACCGAGGCGCCACGCAAAGGAACCTGAAGAACCGGTTCTCGGTTCCAGTTGCCAGTCGGGCTTGTTTTGGACAGTAAGGCCAAAAGCTCCCTTGTAAATAAAGCTCAACAAAGTTGCATTTGATTGGTTTTTGAAGGCTTTTTCAAGACCAGTTTGAGTTCAGTCATGTTCGTACGGCAAACAGCTGACACCGCCAAAAACCATAACAAAGACCCCAAAAAAATAAAATACAGGGTCTAATTTGAGTGCTTCCTCATGTTTAATCTTTGCTATCAGCAGTCACAGGTTGGGACTTTTTGCCAGACTTTGTCTTGAATTAATTAAATATAAAACCTCCCTTAAGGCTTCTTCAACGGAAATCAATATGCTACTGACCTTGACTTTCTTGCCTTCAATATCCAAAGTGCGCACAGTGAAATCCACCCCAATGGTGTTCTGCTGCTTCTCTGAAAAAACTCCCGACTTGAAGTTCTGGACCACGCAGGTTTTCCCCACATTGGAGTCTCCGATCAGGATAATCTTGAACAGGTAGTCAAAGGAGTCGTCATGTTCCGTTCCTGGGTTCTGCATCCTGGAGGAACTTGGTATTGGGGGGCAGGGGAGCGGACGGCAGGGGTTGGTGGGCCCAATTCTTGGGCCGTGGGGATGCCGAGTGATGTTTGGTGAAAGTCAATTTGCAGAATCAAATATGTCTCACCGCAGGGTAAATTGGAGGAAACGTTTTCACATTGATCCCGTCCGACCGGTTCCTGACGACTGTTTGTCAAGGTGTCAAATGATTCCGCTCAAAGGTCAACAATTTCTTCACATTTTCTTTGTGGTTTCCAAAGTTTCGATCCTTTTTGCCTTTGCTTGCCGTCTCTTGTTGTCAGGTGGTGACCCTCTTCAAGGGCAACCGCAGCAAAAAGCACATCTTTGAATTCCTGGGCCTCCGGAGTCGATCCACTTGACAGAATCTTCTTTTGCATTCAGAGAACCAACACAAAAAAATGTTTTTTTTTCCCTCCGCAATGCACTTTGCCGTCTTATCCACCTGTTAGTCCTTTACTTTCCAACCCCAAAACAGTACTATCAGCCCGCTTATAGCGACTTCCGTTCCTCCCTCCCCTCTGTCACGCTCTCTTCATAGCACCTGTGGAAACAATAGAATCCCGCCCTACCTGTTTGAGCGAAAACAATGTCACTGTTCCTTTAAGACTGCTGGATTGTGGGAAGTGAAGTTCACCTGTCCCAAACCTCATTTGAATAGCAAGAGTCATATTTGACAGTTGATCGTAAGATGTGCAACATTTGGCATATCTCCAAATTCTGCTCAAGTCATACGTTAATAGGTTATTTTGACCACAACATAGGAGATAATGTCACCATTATGCATGTGGCATGCAACCACTATGTTGTCAAAATTATTTTCGCAAAATGGCCAAATAGAAACAAACAACATCACGCTGCAATTTTTTTATGCTACTTTTTTTTGGGTTTGTGTTTGTGTCACTGGGGTTTGTACCTCATGGAGTCGCCTTCTCCATGAGAATAGCGCCTGAGCGCGATGAGTATAATATCTCAATACCGATTTTTGACAAAAAAAGAAAAAAAACGACAACAAATTAATCTGACGCTTAATTTAAAAACTATATAATGCATCTACCAAGAATATTACAGTGCATGAATAAAGGTACAAACAATCGTCAAATTTGGCCATTGAAGGCATTTGTTTACAAAACTGAGATTTAAAATAAAAAAAAAAACTAGAGGTTCGCCATGCAGAAGATTATCCATAAAAGAAGGACACAATTTATGAAACAATTTAACAGTCTAATGCTTACATAAAAGAGAAAAGACACCGGACCCCCCCCCCCTCTCGGTTACGTCACACGGAACGTTATCCCGTCGATTGCAAGAATTCCGAGTGTCCGCGAATGCGGCAACATCCAGCGCATCACTGTGACGTCCACGCACGCGTTCGAATGCCGTTCCGTCCGAAACATCACCAGCACGCATCTTTGCCCGTTCTCCTTCTCCCGTGTGCTTTCGGGGCGTTGTCAAAACTGGGGGTCTGCGGCGGTGGCGACATGCAGCGGAACGCGGTGGTCGTGGTGGCGGATAAAACCAGCCTGAAGAGGCCGTTCATTTTCGCCTGCGCCGTCAACATGGTAGGCGCAACCGAAGGATGAATTCATGCAACTTGCGCTAAAAGAGCCCCCGGAGATGAGCGCCTTGTGTACGGCTGCTTTTATTATTTGGGATTGCGGGGGGGGCAACATTTGCCGGCTCGACTCGAATAGAAATGACAGGTGACGTCACGTGGAGGCCATCCATCAGAATGCACATTTCTTGAATGTGCTGCCGCCGAGGCCAAAACGACATTGAAGCGATTCTTCGGGTTATTTGGTTGTTTCAAAACGAGAAAACATTTATAGAGTATAACTTAATTCAAGAAGGAAGGAATTTGAAACCCTGACTCTGGCCTTGAAAACGTAATCACAGTTTAAAACCCTGTAGCCCTTGCTTGAAACCGTCATTTAAACCCTAATATGACATATTTACAGTACAAACGATTCAGTTAATATGTATTGTGCATAAGCTAATAAAAACCCACCCCGAATGTGCTGAAAAGTTAACTACAACTCGACTCTTCCGAGGCAATAATTATTTTATGCACCGCTAGAGGGAGCCCACACTTGAAGAATCACTGATTTATATATTTTTTGCAAAATGACGTCAATTATTGTGATGTCATAAAAACAGGCAGTTAAAAAAAACAGGCGCTCTTTAAAAATAAGCATCGATCGAGAAACCCATGAGATTTCGGTTCATCCTCATAGTAATTCTGTGTTACCTCCCCCAAGGCTCTGTGCTTCTTCATGCTGACCATGACGGCGGTGGGCCACCGGGACCTCTTGCAAGCGGGCCAGGTGGGACTCCGTATGTGTTTATTGTTGGGGGGGCGGAGCTTTTCTCGTCCACTGGCGTGTCCTTGAGCGAGGCAGGGAATTATCATCACGTCACGTACGCGTGACCCTGAACTTTCACCCCAGCCCTCGCCATTTCATGGCCTCGCTGCCCTCGTCACAACCCTCTGAGGCACGTTTATTACAACTATAAAATCCAGTTCGGGCCAAATGATGCTTATTATGTTTAACTTGAACCGACAACTAATGTTTATATGTGACGTAATTATAAAGTGTCATTTTTGATTTGTCGGGGATGCTCGTGTTCGGGGTGTGCGAGTGCTTCTATAAATCTCGAAGTTATTATTTAACTGCTCAGCTGGTGTCCAACGCGTCCGTGGTGATTTTGTACATCCTGGAGATCGCCTGCCTGCTGCTGTCCGTGCTCGGTGTGTTCGGAGCCTGCACGGGAAGGAGGTGGTGTTTGATTCTGGTAATTGAAATATTCACTCCCCGTGTTACAAATGTCGGCTGTCAGCGGGGATGGGTAGGGCTTTTATTTTTTTCCTCCAACTGTGTGACCTTCACTGTGCAGTTTGCCGCCGGGATGGCAGCAGCCAGTCAAACAATCATCGTGAAAACGGCGCTAAGCTACCAGGACATTTACGAGGTAGACGACACACTCGATCGCGTATTCATTTTACAATCCAATTTAAGAGGCTCTCTTTAGACGGGCGTAGCAAGAGAAGAGTCCAAGTTGCTGTCCATGATGCCTCTGAGTGCCACCAGCAAAGTCAACAGGACTTTGCTTCATAGTATTCAAGCACATGTAAGCACACAGCATTCATCATCGACGCAGTGTAGTCCCATTTTGACAACTCAACGGAGTGTATTGTGTGTGTGTGTACTCACCAGTTTAAATGCTGTGGGCTCATCGAAGGCTACAAAGACTGGGGCACAGCCATCCCTGCTTCTTGTCATTGTCAGTCGCCGGGGAAATGCGTGAGTATCCCTTTAAGATACATGCAGTGCAATATCGTATGCACTGTACAACATGCGGGCCTGCAAAATAAAATAAATTTGGAATTGGGGTGCATTTACTCAGTTGAATGCTCAGCTGGAAGATAAACTGTTTGATTAAAATTAAGGAAGGAAATGAATATATATATTTTTAAATATTTCTGAATATTTAATGTATTTCAAAATGTAAAATAATACTGTCTATTAAAAAGCAGAAAAGGGAGTTGAAATCATTTTAAGAGACAAAATATCATTGATTGTTTGAAAGTATCTTCAAATGTAAATATTCATCCTAAGGTTGTTCATTTTCAATATATTTTAGAATTAAGATAAAATATGAAGCATGCCACCAAGTGACAGACAACTAAAGGAAAGAAATGGAATACTAAAAAAGTAAATAAGACATTCAGCTCAGATTTGAAACTAGATTCATCAAAATAAACCGCATCCTAAAAGGTACGAAAGTCACAAATAACACATATTCACCTGTACGTGGACCCTCTCAATTTATGGTGAAAATTAAACATTTGAAAGAAAACTTTTCGAAGCTCAAAAGTCATCCAATAACAACAAACGTTTTCATTTCCTGTTTAACTTCTTCTTTGGTGACTGTGGAAGTTAATTCCTCGCTTGGGCTTGATTTAACACCGCCCTCTGTCGCTTCTTGGAAATACTGCCATTAATTTACGTTTGTTTTTGTTTTTTTCATGACATTTTTTTCCCTGATCAGATACGACTGCGAGGCAGCGCCACTCTGGGGGCTCCAAAGAACCAATACGTTTATCAGGAGGTAAATACGAATAATTACAAACAAATTTATTTATTGATTTAGATTTTGTTATTTTTGCTGTGTTAAATTCACAGGCTTGCCTACCAATCTATGTCTCGGCATTGAAGCGAGCATTCTCGTTGGCCATGGGAATTAAATTTGGAAGTGGAGTGTTCTGGGTAGGTCCCCCCCCCCCCCCACACACCCCATCACGTTGCATCACCATCCAAGCATTCGTGTACAACTTTTTTTTTTTCCAGGCGGTTCTGCTGGTGATGAGCTTAAAGCTGATGGTGCAGATGAAGCGCAAACAGGAATTCATGGCCCTGCTCCAGTCCAACCGTTACGTCCCCGGTGCCTTCTAGTCATCACGGAGTGAACCTTCTTTGAATTTGCACATGTAAAACACAATATGCTGTATACCATTAATAACCAGGCCATCACTTAAAATGCACGTAGACCTGACACGTAACCCACATGCATTTTGCCTATAAACGATGGTCCCGTTTTAACATTTATCAAGTACAATTATGATCTGTATGATTATTTTAGCAGGTGTTAACCAGCATACTATCCCAGCATGCACTGGGGGAATGACATTTCCACACATCCAGACAGGCAGGTATGAATATGTTATCGAAATGTATGTAACCGACACCTTACGTATGTAGCACAGTGTTTGCAATGTTATATAACTGGAGCGCGACAGGTTTGAATGGTGAAACAGCAGTACACAGAAATGACTGAGAATGTTAACCGCACGTGTGCACACCGGAAACCTCAGTTTGTCTAAAAGCACATGTACGGAGTCATAAAGTGTGATTTTGCAAACGCTTATTTATTTCACCCATTTCATTTCATTTAAAGGGCAAAATGTGTGCACTTAGAATCCAACAATGTGTATGCTTGGTGCATTTTTGTTTTTGAGAGTTGGGTCCCCCCCCAAGTGTGTCAAATGAACATATAAGGTAATCGGTTATGTAATCTACTTGATTGTAAATAGTGGAAATAAAATGTAATAATTGTTCCCTTTGGTTGTTTTTTTTTTTTTTTTACCAATAGTTAGTTATAAAAAGGTAAAATCCCCATCAATTCATGGTTTAACATTTTCATCCAAAAACAACAAACGTTCTCATTTCCTGTTTAACTTCGTCTTTGGTGACTGTGGAGGCACATTACTCGCTAGGCCTGGTTTAATAGCGCCCTCTGTTGCTTCCTGGAAGCACTGCCATTCATTGACGGGATTTTTTTCCATTCATTTATTTTCCCTCCAGACAAGATTGATTGTAAATAGTGGAAATATGTAATAATTATTCCCTTTGTTTTTTTTGTACTACACAGGTTTATAGTTATAAAATGGTAAAATCTCCAACTTTAAAATGCTCACATAAAGATGTACGTTTTTTCCCCAATTTTAATCACAATGTAAAAATATATTAAATGATGAAAAAAGTTACAGTATCTCAATCAAGCAAAATTCCCCATGTGAATTAAAATTTAAAAAACGACAAAAAAAAATCTTCCAACTGTTGACATGTAAATTATAATAATAAGAGTGGCGCTTGAATGCACCTTAAAGTCAAAACCAAATTTCAATCATTTTATTGCACAACTCAATTTTAAAAACAAAACGATAGGAAACAACCCAAACATCACAGTGAAAACATGACGGAATTCCATACATGCAAAAAACAGTCGAGAAATCACACACTTGTACCCGATTGCACAAAACACATTCACGAATCAGAGGATGCGTATTTTGGTTAAGTTAAGCTCTGATTCCACACGACAAGAACACACAATGGACGTTATTCATTTCTGGCGCGCCAATACGATCAGGTGAGCTCGGCCGGTTCGGCGAGGACGGCGTAGTTGCCCGTTTTGGCCTCTCGACTGTACGCCACCACCACCGTGTCCTTTTTCTCTCTCAGTTGACACAAGATGGCGATGCTCAGCACGCAGGACAACACCTGGGGGAGAAATGAGACGACGGCGCGGTGGTTTCAAAGTCCATGGCGCGCCAGGCTGATAGAATTGATGACAATCCGGTGCGTCCGTACCCAAAGTGAAGTCAGGCCCATCGAGACGCCCACCATTGTGTTGATGGCCACGTTTAAATGTGAGATTAGTTTTGGAAGACATGGCTGGAAAAGAGACGAGCGTTACGATATGATACATATGGCGTATATATATATATATATGACGTCATGTTCAATAAAATTATACTTCTTTATAAATCATGACTGGCGTGTCCTCTGCGGGCTGAAAGAGGCTGCTGTTCCTGGGGGCGGCCACCTGCGACGTAAATGACAACAACGGGGTTGGTAAACAACTTCTATTTGTGTCATCAAAAAAAAACAAAAAAACGATAGCGAACGAAACAGTTTGACGCTCAGTAAGTTCAAGAAAGATCCGCTGTTCTTTGCAGAGGATAAAGAATATCGGCCAGTTAGTCTTGCTGTATTGTCCATCTGCACGTTGCTACGGTTTGTATTCAAATATCAGTTTGCTCAAAGCATTACAACGACCGCAGCGTGGGCGCTAGTTTTCCCAACGAGGGTGTTTTGTATCGCACGCTAGCATAAAGCTCGCGGGTTTTTTTGCTCATGGATTTGGCGATGTATGGACGCACAAAGTGTCACTGTGTTTGTTTTCGCTTTAGTTGAACAGTTAACCTCAACTGGGAACGGCGATCAATATCTCAAAGCCTATTTAGGGAAGAATTGTTTACTATCCGCTGCTTTTTTGGTTTGTAAACAGAAGGTGCAGATGAGTCAATTGAAGCTGTGGATGAGTGAAATCAGGTGGGTTTCATAGCACACGGCGTTATTTTTCCGACTTACGCAGTCCTCCACGGCGCCCCTGCACAGGCACGACTCGGAGATGTTGTAGCCCCACTCCACGTAGCCGTATTGCACTCCGCAGCACTCCAACTAGGAAGCAAACATGACAACAGGGAAGTCCCTCCATTTTGTATTTTTCGCCAGCCAATGCCACACCCACTTCGATCTGGGTCTCCGTCAGGATTTTCACATCCAGCTCGCTGGTGCTGTTAATTGGCTGCATGCTCAGGTAGAATTTGGACATGAGCTTAATGATCTGCGAAAGAGAGAAGGCGGACGGGTCTGCTTGCGGCACCGTTCGTCAGACCGGGTGAGAGAAGTGAAGAAAGCGCGTCTCGGAATTACCACCGGCCGCACGATCAGCACGTGGACGGCCACGTAAAGGACAAACAGGCTGCACAGGATAATTCCAACTGTGAACTGAGAGACAAACAAACAAACAACAAACCGTCAATGGATATAAAAAGTCTACACACCCCTGTGTGTGTGTGTGTGTGTGTGTGTGTGTGTGTGTGTGTGTGTGTGTGTGTGTGTGTGTGTGTGTATTCACCCACCACAATGAGCACCCATCTCTTCTCTTTGCAGACACCATACAAGCCGATGATGGGCAGGACCAAAATGGTGATGGACATAGCATACATGGCGTTGATGCCCACAATCATTTCCTCGATCTATGGATTTTGTCAATGTCAATCTCATGAGGATTTTATAGGAAATGAAAAAAAAAACTTTGTTATGGTCATGAGTAGCAGACATACTTTTACTATAAATTTGACAAACAGTGTGCGCTTTGACTCTTTAGTACATTGTCTTAATTGTCTGGCTACATGTGTTGCCGCACCATTGGGTTGAAAGATCTGTTGCTTGTGGGGTGATTCATTTCTCCAACATCAATGCTATCTTCGTTAGCCACCCGTGGCTTTTTGCAATGCGTTTTAGCATGAAGCTAACAGAACTTATATGGACAATTTTTTATTATTATTATTTTTTTTTGCTCACAACTCAAATAAAAGTCGCCTGTGAGTCAAGTCAACCATTAAAAAAAAAATGACAACCAACTATACTTGACTCTTATGTTGATCTATGTGACGTCCGCTCTCCTGTGACGCACTACATTCCCCAAGAGGTAAACCATGATTGACAGTTTGGCAGATAGGAGGCGTTACCTTCTCATCCGCATGGTACTGCCCGTGGCTGAACAGCGTTCCGGCCAGCATGAGCGCCCCTATGATCTGCGACGAGAAAAAACAAAGAAAGAAAGAAATAGATCAAATCGCTGGCAACACACAATTTATGACATGCCTTTTTGGGGAGCTTGTAAGATGAATAATTGGTTGTAAAATCAGTTGCGAGGACCCTAACAAACGACGACATGCCATGGAGTGTAAACATGTGAAAAAAAAAAAAAGAATAGAAAAACAGCACTCACCGCCATCAAACTTGCGACAACGATAAAACTCCTTTTCAACCAGATGTTCACTTTCCCCATTTTGGATCTACAGTCCCTCCTGCGGTGTTAAAAACAAACCAAAAACTAGAGTGCCGGCGTCTTCTAAACCCACTGACGTTTGCAGAAGTGCAAAACAAAAAAAGAAAAAGGGCGCCCCCCCCCCCAAAAAAAAAGACAAAAAACGCACACCCTCCTCTCAAATGTGACTGTAGAGAGGAAACGGGGGTGGGGGTGTTGGTGTGGGCGGGATTAGAACTGCATTGGGGACTTTTTTGGTGGGGGCGAAACGATTTGGGAAGAAAGCCGAACAGATGTGGACATTGTTCCTCCATCGCGCTTTGTTTTGTTCCTGATGTGAGGGGGCGCGATGAAACTCCTTCCCAAAACGCGCACGCAAGCCGACTGGAGTGGTGGAAGTACACGACCAAAAAAAAAAAAAAAGGGAACACCCCGACACTTGAGCTCGTCCTCATTGCACAAAAGCATTTAAATCGAAACCTGATGATTGTGATTTTTTTTTTTTTCCAAAACGAAAAAAAAAAAGGGGAAGCGGTTTGCAGAGATCCACACTGTCAAGATAACTGTCGGGCTCCAGATACCACTGGAAATAATATTTACGGATCGGAAATCCAGAAAAGGAATTCCACAAATCCAGTCCAGCCCCCTCCTCATAACATCACATTTTTGTTATGAAATAGCAACTGTTTAAAATATTTTTAATTAATATTTTTTAATAATATTTTGTATTTTTTTCATGCAAGAAGGTTTGTTTCTAGGTTTATCACTGCCCAACAAATCTTTCAAAAAAACGTTTTTTTAAAAGAGAGATGCAAGTAAATATTTCTCCATTTTTTTTACACTGATTTTTCCCATTTTTCACATTAGGTTTTTACAATAATCAGAAGAACAATAATATGTAATACAGTTATTATTACTATTATTATATATATATTTATTATATAATTATTATAATTATTAATTAATTAAGGCTTAGGTTCAGCAACTCGTGGATTTTTTTTTCAAAAATATCATCGCTATACATGACAAACCATGGTGAAATCCGTATTGCGCAATCAGCGTCAAAAATACGTTGAGGAAGACAAAATCGGTTTCTGACCAAAAAGCAGAAAAAATGAGCTTTTTTTCTTTTTTGTTTGTTTTTTTTTGTTTTGTTTTTTTGGGGTGGTAAATCCGAAACATGTCAAGCAGACCAGTGGCTCTCCAGCTAATATTTTCTATTTGCGACACTTCAAACAAGACTTGTTAAAAATTAGTCACGTGAGCGTCTTGGTGTGAGTTGTGGCCTCCAGCAGCTCCTTGTGCGTGTTTTCATTTTGTATTTGTGTTTGGTTCTACATGTAATATTTTGGATTGTATAAATCGCTACAAACGAAAGTATGACAGGACTCTTGATACCACAAACACTTACTCCGACCTTGCATTACGTGGAAATGAATGACGAAATCCTGAGGGCTATTCCTCGAACTCCAACATGATGATCAGTCGTCTCTGCAAAATAAAGTACAGCTTGTTCCCGAGCTTCGGCAGACAAGAGCCGACCTTTGGGAGGTCACGCCGAGAGCAGAAAACCATCTGCGCAACACGTCACCTTGGTATTCCGTTTACTCCTTCACATGTCACGTTTACATAAACAATTGGGGCCAGATTTCCACATGCTTGGCAAGCTTGCGCCGCCCCCCCCCCTTTTTTTTCCGCTTCCCATATCACCCCAGGAGGGTTTGGGGGGGGTTCTTGCTGTTTTCTCTGTAGTCGTAAAGCTATGTTGACAAAAATGTCCCCGTCCACCGTGGGCAAAGAGACAACACGGATAGCAGGGCGGTTAAACGCAACAGGTTACGATTGCCGCCGGTGCCTGGCGAGAGTCGTAAAAGCGTCCAAACATTTGCCGCGGGCACTCTGGGTGCAAATGAGAAACGGTAAGAAAACTGGCACGACGACGGTAACCCGACATACTGTAAGATGGCATAACACCCCTCGGAAGCGGTTCGCTGTGGACCACCAATAAGGAAAGAACGAAAGAGAGAACAAATAAAAGAATAGGAAAAAGAGAGAACCGGGTTTGTAATCATTTTAGGATTTTTATTTTATTTTATTTTTATTTATTTTGACTTTTCGTTTTTGAAATTCAGCTACTTTTCATTGGTTTTTAGAAGAGGTTTTTATTTATTTTTTTGAATGCTTCATTTTAGTTTACCTTTTATTTGCTTGAGTTTCAGTTGTAGGTTTTTTATTTTTAAACTGTGGCCAAGTATTGTGTAGTACTGTAAACTACAGTTATCAGACTTTTAAAATGAACCCGAAAGTTCACATAGGACAAATCTGGAGGCTGTTTTGGCTAAAATTACAATGACCCAAAACACTACGAAAAAAACCTAAAAGTGTTTTTATTTTATTTTATTTTTTTATGTTACACAATGGCCAAGTCGATGACCTAACATGAAACTGAGCACATCCCGTGCTGTTACGTTTCACGTCCCTTTTTGTGGTCTCTACAGCCAAACATGAAAATTGTGTCCATGTCACCATATTTTAACACCTGCCTATATTAGAGAACTAATATTTGGCGGAAAACTATGACCAAACATTGACTGAGTCGCAGTCTAATTGTACCCTCTTGGTGTTGATGCCGGGGATTTTGTCGAAAGTCTTGACGGAGCGTAACGGAAGTCAAGGAACAAGCAGAACGGCGGCCCGTGAGGCACACTCGTGATTGTCTGTGAGATACTTGGCGAGTCATTATGTCACAATGCGTTTTTTTTTTTTTGGGCTAACGCGGCTGCCGTGGGCGCCGGAAAACAAAGCCCAATAATGATTTTGTTTTGACGCTGTCTTGGAAAGTTTTGGCATTCCATGAATTCGGAGCGTCGACTCTGCCGCGCATGCGCAAAACACAACCAGTGCTGTACTTCTTGAGACGAGTGGAAACCCCCCCAAAACAAACATTAAAAAATGTCGCTACGGTAACCCCGAGCTCACCCTCTGCTTCGACAGCAGATGCGCATTAGCCATAATATGATCAACATGCGGAATGCAGGAAGTTTGAAGCGAAAGTGATGCAAGATTTTGGGATGGCTGAACTATCAAGAAGTGGGACCTTTAGAGCCGTCTTTGATTAGCATTGCGACTTCTTTTCAAGGTTGGATCATGTGAACGCCGTTAGCATTGTCAGCAATTAGTCACGGATTGTTGGAGTGTGAACGGGAAACCACAATAAAAAAAAAAAAAGTTTTTGCGTCTGCGATTAGTATCTTGATTTATGACAAAAAACTCAACTCAAATAAATCGCCTTTGATTATATTTTCAAAGACAAGTGATGTGATTTAAGCGTCAACAGCTCAAGACTTGGGAGTCATTGAAAAGATTCTTCAAGGGGGTCGATGATAAGTATTAGACATAAGTTATTCGCCATAGTTTATTTTATAAATTATGACGGACGATGGAGGAATGTCACTTAAAATTCTGGGTTGTTTTTTTTTTTTTTTGTTCAGCATTACTGAAGATTAGCTGTCAGTTTTAGTTTGGTGAACTCATTCAGTTTGATTGAATTAAAAATGAACACATTTTTATGACCTATTTCTACTCAATGTATTTTCCCCAAATAGAATTCAATGTTACATTTAATTGTTGAATTGTAAATTAAAATGTAAAAAATACTTAACTGTAATTTTGAATCATTATTTGATGTAAATTACATTAAAAAAACTTGGATCATTTTATATTTCCTTTATTCTGCAAACATTTTGCACAGCATTCATTTAAAACGTTTATTTTTTGGTCAAAGTAATTTTACAATATTTTTTGTAGGTTTGAAATCACGCCAAATCTTTCTATAGGACCCATCCAGACATGTTTCAGAAAAAAATATATTTTGACAAGGCTGATGCTCTCGGCAGTAGTTGTCACGCGGGCTCCCTCTAGTGGTATAAAAATAATCTCTGGTGTTCCGTTACAAACAACGACACTAACTTTTAGGTGCAAAGCATGTCAATTCAATCTTCAAATGATTCGTTTTTTAAATTCTTCTAATATCAAATCACAGTGTAAATATTCCGATTGGGCAAAATGTTACAGTATTTTATAAAAGTATGTACTGTATAAAAAATTTTTTTAAAGGAATGATCAGGCTTGTCATCACGATGAAACTGTACACGTTACCCAATTCGTCTTCGGGAAACTTCTTGTGGAAAACTTCTTCGCAGGAAAAAAGTTAATAAATAAAAAAACAACAAATGTATACAGTATGCCGTATCGAACATTTTTGTTGTCTTAAAGTGCTGTGTGCAGGCGTGTCCACAAGAGGGCAGTAAAGTCACGCCAGAAATATTAGATGAGCTTCAAACTTAATTGGAAGTTGTTGATTTTAACAGCGACCTGAAAGAATAAAGTAACTTTTGGGGGGAGGGAGGGGGTGGGGTGAATGAAATTAAAGTAACAACAACCTTTTTTTGACTTAAAATAAGTAATTCTTTTGATTGTTTTGAATTCATTTTGGTCGTTATGGGTTTCACGTCGCATATACGGTTCGTTTATGGTTTTGCAACCCGCGACAAAGTGGATTTGGCGACCGGCAGAGACCAGCAATTATGCGTCGTCAGTGGTGCGTTTGAATCGAAAACCCCTTTCCAATTTCCTTCAAATCTATCTTACGTAACCCTTTTCATATCGGTCGCTTGCTTTGTCGTGAGTGTTCCTTGTTGCCATGGCGCCACAAGGATGAATGGTGTTTGAAGGGCAAATGGAGGGAAAGGCCCCCCCCAAAAAAAAAATTGAATTCGACGAGATTGCTGGAAAGAATGAGCCCGTGCACACACACGTCTACACAATAATACAACATATATATGTTGTAAAAAAAAAAAATTAAAAAGAAGCTTGGAAAGCAAGATTGATTGACTTATTTTGTGGGGTGGGAGACTGGGCCGATCCCATGCAACCGATACAGTGCACAGACAGCGAAAAGAACAGGATCATGTGTCGCACTAGTTGAATAAATAAAAACATTTTTTTTGGTCTGTCGGGAGCAGCAGACGGAAAAATGGCAAGCACTCTAGGATGAAGTTATCTGAAGATTACAGGTGGAAATGTCGAGATTAGTTTACTTTTACTAATACTTTGTGGCCTTTTTTTTACTTTATCTTGCACTTGCACTAATACTCCATAGGTAAAAAAAACCGAATGAAAAAAAAAACCCTAACACGAAAGAAAAATGAATAACAAACCTGCTTGAAAAACTAATTAAAAGTAAATGAGTTTTTTTTTCAGTCAAATTACAGCGACTTGATTTCCTGTGTAGGTCCACTTTTTTGCAACAAGCAAGTCTTTCATTTTCATTGTATTCTATTGATTTTTTTTTTCAATTTCCATTAGCGATGTTCTTTTCTCAACATTTTTCAAATGGCTGCCTGCGCGCTTTCAAGCTCATTTGAAAGAATGATTCGAAAAATCTTGAAGGACTTCCTTTCATCGGCCCGCTCATGTTGAAAAGAATGCATTTTATACGGCGGAAATCATTTTCGGTTGAACCCTCCAAGGACGTTTTTTTTTTCCTTTTTCTTTGCGATTGAATAGAATATCTCCAACGAAAGGTTGACGACTGGAATGCGCCACAGTCGCCATGGCAGCGGCATAAAGGCAGCTTCCAGTAGTTGCCGTGCGAATGGAGCACACTGGTCAACATCAAATTTTAATCAGAGTGGACTTTATGTCTCCCTAAAGATACGTCTGACGCTGATTTCAGCCTTTTGCTGTACCCTGTAACCTGATAACATTGTAAGCTGTCCACTGTAGTGACCACTGTGCCTGAAAGGGTTTTTAAAAAAAAAAAATTCTTTTTTTTTTTTAATGCAATTCAGGTTTTTGAGATATTATTCGATTTTAAGTGACAAACAAAACCGGCCAAAAAAAAAAAACAATCAAAAAAGTTTTCTTGCATGTCTGATTAAATCATTTACCAAAAAAAAAAAAAATCGTAATGACCACCTAAAAAAAATGCTAATGTTAAAATATAGTAGCATACTAGGCCAAAGTGTTCACAATTGAGAAATACATTTTATTCCGAAAAAGTATGTTTCATGTTTGTAAACCACTGATACATTGTGTACATTTTAAACATGAACGCTACTAAACAGTCTCAGATAGAATACACGCCAAATAACAACTTTTAAAAATTGTTTAGATTTACTTCGCAACGTTGTTTGTTTTTTTTTTTTGTCATGCCACCATTTAAGCGCTGCAATTCACCTCTGTGCCTGTTGCCAAGCAACTCCTGACATTTGAAGGATGCTTGATTTCCACGTTGTTTGTATGCTGAGCACATAAAAAATAAAAACTTTTTTAAAAAATGTGTTGACGTCATCCGTACTCCATCACGCTAAACTATCCAAATAATGCAGTGCAAAAAAAACCCCCGAGATTACTCACCAAGCGTCTTCCTTAAGGAGCTGGAATAATTACAGGACAAGACAGGACAGGACAGGACAGGACAGGACAGGCGCTCGATTAAATCAGCTTTCTGTTTCCAAAGGACATCTTAGTCTGGCTAAACGAGAGTACGACCGTTAGCAGGCGTTAATTCACTTCTTTGCGGCGCCGAATGATTGGATGAACCACTTTTTTTTTTTTTAAAGTTAATCTTTTTAATGAAATGATTACATTCACTAAAAAGACATGCCAGGGTCCAGTGGGATTGTGCTAATGTAACTTTTTTTTTTATGCAGATTAAAATCTGTTCTTTGCGGCTGTATAACTACCTCAGAAATATGAAACAGACTTTGTCCCTTCCATTTATAATCGCGTGTAAATTCACAAAGTTTCTATATGTGGTATTTAGCCTAGCATGCTAGCTAAAAGTGTCAGCGAGCTTCATGTGAGGGTGGTTTGCATGTGTTGACACGTTTAACAACTGAATACAATCATTTAGGTGCCACGGCTTCATGCTAGGCGTTGATGCTTTATGATCCTTTCTTTCTAAGTGCTTTGGGACTAACTATACTCGTAAGCCAAGCTTAGATACCCACAATGCTATTTTTTTTTTTCTTTTTTCCCCTCGCCCGATATAGGCGTGAGGATGTGCCGTGCGGCCGAGTCTCTACCTCTGAGTCACATTCCTTCCACTCTCATCCCACTCAAACACAGACGGCGCCTTCAGCTGCGAATGTGATGCCAGTGATACATTCAGACGCCGGTAATCAAATGATGCTAATGAAACAAAGAGGCCCGCAGCGCCTCCGGGCACCAGTCCGTCTGAGCTGATAAACACGAGCCATCTCGACCGAGAGGCATTCTCGATATGCGGGCGGCTGGTGACATACTTTTCCCGCTTGGGAAGAACAGGAAGAAAAATTCAACTTGAAGGTTTTCGAAGCCACCGACATTTAGAGCCAATGGCAGATTCCTCACCGGTTTGATTGAAAGGTGATCGGCTTTTGTGGTCAAATCAAGTGATCTCATAATTTGAGAAAGTTGTCGTGGACAATTTCCTTATGTATCTTCATTTGACATTTACTTTTCATTTTAATCCAAAGGAGTTGACTTACTCTTCCACTTGAAAGTAATTGAACTGGAACACGTAAGAGGGAGCATATCAATCCTCTATTGGCCTCGCCTCCACTATCTGCCTTTGCACTTTAAAAATTTAAAATTCAGTGATTTGTTTATCAAATATCAAAAAATAGTCTTGTCCAAATTTAGTTTTTCGACAAAATTTTGGGTCATAAGACATGGAGCAGGATCGCGGAATCCTGCTTGATTACAAGAGGATTAATAATAGAGCGATGAAATTAATAATCCTGGCTGGATCGTTAAAAGGAGTTTATCGGGAAATATGACTGCGTTTCTGTGACCATCGTGAGGGTGAACGCACGTTGCGAGTAGGTGACGAATCATCAGCAGACATTCAAGGACACGCCGTTTGCTGAGGCTAACGTGATTAGCTTGTTGCCAAATTGGTTTAATGTGCAGCGAGAATAGGATTCACGTCAATTCAATTTTGCGATGCGATTATCCTTTGAGGACGAGAGATTGATTTTCGAGTCGGCCGTTCCCGCCACCAAGGTTCGGTTTTTTCTTTGCTTTGCTGTCTGTTTAGCTTCATGCTAACGAGCCATGCAAACTTCCATAGACACGGGGGAAAGGATGGGATTGGCAATATTTCTACTTTGCAAATGGCCGCACTTGAAAAATTTCAACATGCTGATTGAAGTGGAGGCACTGGGCAGAAAGACAATCAGTGGAGCGCAGAAGTCTTGACAAGACGCAGCCAGTGGCCCTTCAGTATTTTACTAGCTTAATTGTTGCCACCGACTGCCCTCTGATTGACTGGCGCGATCTCGCCTCGTCGCCGAAAGCAGTAATTTACCGCGTTTTCCTTCAATTGTGTCCGTCCTCTTTAATGGACAGTGTGCCACAATTAGTTAGTGGGTGAGACATCCACTTAAAACCGAAACCAGCGATTTTCACTGTGGCGCAGGTACCGCTAATGGTACGCTCGCTCCGTCTTGTCGCATGTGAGAAGAATCTTTGCCTAAGTGTAGTTCGGGTGTATTTAAATGTTAAGTTAAAAAAAATGTGTTGATTACCTCAGGGTGACGTTTTCATCGCCGGTCTGGTGGAGGCCAAAGGTCAAAAATGGTCCCAAATCAGAGAAACTGTGAAAACAAGCACAACCCCCCCCCCCCCCAAACAAACAAACAAACAAACAAACACTCACCACTTGATATAACCATCAGACAAGGACAGAACATAAACTAGCACACCCCTGGAGAAAATATAAAGGACGTCGCTGATTGGTGGAGACACTAGGTAGAGGCGGGGCAGACACCAGGAAGGGGCGGGGCAGACACCCGTGAAAACAAACCGAGCGGAAGACATCAAAAACATTACACATGACAGACGTCGTCTACAAAAAGCAAGAGACAAGTTCTTTTCCCCACTCCTTGCTGCGGCAAGAGCTTCCCGGCGACAAGTGATGAAAAGCTTTCAGACCATCGCAAAATCCGCCGAGCTAAATTTAGCGGCCAGTGTCGCTCGCGTCGCTTGATGGCGACAGCGCGCGCGCGGGCTTACCTTGGCTTGACTAGCTCATTAAGGCGCCGCCGAGTGCGGCGGGTCTATGATCTCCCACCCCGCGGGTGACACGGAGGCAGCCGAGCCGGATCAGAGGCTTTTCTGCTGATCAACTGGAATGTACGAACTAAATGTTGCATCGTCTTTTTTTTTTTTTTCCTTCCTCCCTCCTATCAACCCTCCGTGCGCCTGTGTTGATCTTTAAGTCGTCGTTATCGAAGCTAGATAACACTCCGTCGACAGCGCAGAGTGCGCAACCAACCGTTGATATTTGTACTTTTTCGCTGGCGCAAGCTAATAAAACACGAATCTCCGTCTCATTCCGATGCAAAGACTCGTAAAAATGCACCGATACCACACTATCGACTAAAGAAAAGCTAAAAATAAACGGAGGAGTACACATAAGTATCCCACGTGCTTTGAGGAGTGAAAGTGTCGTAATGGGCAGCTGGAGAGGCTGCAGCTTCCTGCAGCGGCGCACTCGCATCTCGCCGCGTCTTTCCGGCACTGCGCTCGCGCCTAGCGCCGCTGTTTTGTTAGCTCCTTCCTAATGATTATAATTACGGCGAGCCCCCCGGTGAATTGACGCTGCCGTTTTCCCAGAGTCCCTGCACTTAGCTTCTCCCGCTAAACAATACCCTCGCGGGTTGTCAGTGAGGGGCTCCATGTCACCGCGTGAGTAATTTAGAGTGTTAGCGTGGCTTTTGGAGTACGTGTGTGGTATGAAGCCTGCAAATGGAGCCTCCACTCACGGCACCTGAGTCACACCGGGCTCTCGAACGCCGGCCTCATTACACGGCACTTAGCGAGATTTGAATGTCACGTGGTGGTATGATCTTGTTTTTGCTACTGTATAGGGAAAAAAAATGGTTTTGCATCGCCGGCGTGTTTTGAATCAAAAGCAGTTTCGAGACGTGTCACCGTACACGCGGAATCAATTAACTCAGCGTGGGTAAGGGCTGTGAATGACTTTTTTTTTCTTTTGCGTCAAGATGCTCTTTTCATGTCTTATTATTAAAATGACGGCTCTATTCGCCATTGGCACTTAACGTCAAATTCCAGGTCTGAGCTTTTTTTTTTTTCTGGACTGAACTTCCAAAGAAAAAAACATGAATGACAAGCGCGCTGAACATTTACGCACGATGTTTTCGAAACGACGAAGTTCGAGACGACGGTATGTACGATCGGTCCCTGCCGCTCTTTTGTTTCCCAGCATCTTTCATTTGAAGAAACTCATCCTGCCTCCTCCCCAGGCATGGGAGTGTGTTGTGGGCGGATGTAGGATGCAGAGGATTCTTTTTCCCTTGAATTAAAAAAAACACACACTCCCGGCCCTGACTGTTTACATCTCCATGGCACGTCTGTGGCTGTTTCCATGGCGACCCGAGTAAAGATAGTTGGAATGCCTCCGAGATTCACTGCCCCCAAACGGCGCTTAATGTGAGACGTGAGTTGAAAAGCGAATAGGTGAGCGCGAACGGGCGGTGAATGGAGATGGCCTTGCTCGCAATGTCTTCCGAAACCCGTTGAAGAAACGATGACACAAAAAAAAAAAATACAGTTTTGGAGGTGGGGGGAGTCAATGACTTTGGCATTCTGATGTTCCATAAAGTCGCTTGCATATAATATGCATGCGCCCGCAATCATGTATTCAGCGTCTGCGTTTCCATAAATAGAACGGGAAGGCGGTGTTTCTTTTCTTTTTTTTTTTTTTTGTCAAAGGGATGTTCACTCTCATCTGCTAGAAATGTCGCTTTAAGCTTCAGGATTTTTTTTTGGTTTGTTTGTTGTTTTTTTTTGCTGCACTTTAATTCATTCAGTGCCAGCCATTTTCACAGCCGCCTTTACACTAGCATGTGATTTTTATTTATTCTTTTTTTTTTTTTTAAATACACAAAGACATAACTGGGACTGAATGCCTGGATTTTAAAAAAAAGAAAAACTTTTTTTTTTTAATTTGTTTTTTAGAATCCAGGCATTTTATTTTTATGTATTATATTTATGTATTTATTTTTTCAAAGAATCCAGGGGTTTCAACCCAGGTACGTCTTGATGTATTTTTTTTTTAAATTAAAGTCAAAATAAACAACTGGATGTGACAAATCTGTTTGTTTGTTTTTTCAGCTTCTGCGCCTATCGGGTTAAAGGTCAGAGTGGCCTGTATCGCTTTGCTCAGTCTGCTAGTTAGCGGGTTAAAGTTAGTTGCAGTTGTATATCTAAAAAAAAATGTATAAATATAAACGTGTTCGTTAAAAAAAACAAAAAAAACAATTACATCACTTAATGTAAATCCTATTGCATGACAAAATGACTTAGAAAAAGTTAAGAAAATGCATCATGCTCACCAGAGACGCTGATTATGAAATGTGTTAGTGGCTAGTCGAACTCGGAGGACGGAAACATTTTGACACCATTGTGGGCCAGCTGGCTGGCCCCGTGCGGATGATTTTGAAATCCGATACGCTCCAGGAACGGTCCCGTTGATGACAGAGTTGAGGTTACGTCAGGCAGCGTACGGCTTCTGAAGGCCCTGGGGCAGATTAGATTCACACGGCAACACTGAGGCTGAAACCTGATTGGACAAAAAAAAAAATTTTTGAATTGAGGCTGTACAGAGAAAAATTCTAAAACAATGATTTAATTAAAAGATTAAATTCACTTACCAATAAATTTCTCTCTCTCTTTTTTTTTTTTGGAATTCATAACTCCGCCCAAAATATCACATGCATACGTTGAGAATTAAAACGAGCACCCATTCATGAAAAGATAAATAGTTTATGTGAATCTTTCACTTCGTATCCACTTTTATACACATTGTTCTTAACATGATATACAGTGTCTTTCTTTTTTTTTTCTTTTTAGCCTTTGACACAACTTTTCTTTTTCTTTTTAAGCATGCACTTCAGATACAGACTCGAAACTAGAATTCGTCCCCACGACAGAACATACAAAAACGTGAACTTGGAATCAAAGAGCTCGACGACGTTCCGGAGACACGATGGACAAAATAAGCACAGCGTTGGGCGACCGTGACTTTCACAGGTAAGGGTCATGAACGGTAAGACACAAAAATACACGTTTGGAATTCAGAAAAATAAACCGATTTCTTTTTTTTTTTAACGTTCCCCCCCCCCCCCCAAAGTTACATAATCTTAAAAATACACAAAGAACGGTACTCCTTGGTCACATTCAAGAGTAAAGCAGCGTGTGTACTACACAAGGAGGATCGTGGGGAGAGGGCGACACATCGACAATGCCACCTGACAGTCTCCCTCCGCCATTTTTTTTTTTTTAAACCTTCAACCCTCTCTCTCTTTTTTTTTTTTTTTTTTTTTTTTAAACTGGAATCACAGTGTGGCTTGGCGCTTTCGGTTTTTGGGATTATTGCAAATTGAGCAAGGAGCATTAGGGCCAAACTGGAAGGGAAAAAGAATAAAATCAAGAATAAAATCGTTTTTTTGGAAAAAGTGATACTACGGGAAAACTTTTGAGGGAAATGAAGGACTGTAATAAATGAAAAATTTGACAAGAGGATTTTTTTTCCCCTCAAAAATACAGTGAGTCTTGATGATAAATATATGATTAAATTGCATCTGCCATTTTTTTTGGAGAATACTGAACTTTTTGTAATTTTTTTTCCCAGAATTTAAAGAGGTAGAAAAAGAAATCAGACAAAAAGTAGTTTTAAAGTCGCTTTGATTGGCCACGGTTGTCGGCTGTGACCACATCCACAGCGGCGCAGCCCGCCAAAGTTGGCAGAGCTGTTTTACGCTGGTCATGAAAATAGAGCCCATTGTCGGATCGTAATAATTTCAAAATGTTCATTTTATCCTGATATGTATATTTTTTCTTTTCAGTGTGGCCCTAATACACCCATCACAAAATGGATCTGATTATTTGGGTACAAGGAATTGCTACTGTGCAAAAGCAGCCATTCTAGAAGTCCCACTTTTTTTTTTTTTAAATATATATAATTCGGAAATTTCTGCTACACATTTTCTCCCAGAAAAAAAAAAAAATACAGTTGGTTGCATTTGGAAGAATAAACTGATTTTAGCCACCACTGAGTTATGAGGAAACCTCTGCTCATCATCATTTGGTTCCATTTGCAGCACTGACGCAGGGTCGTTGCATGTTCAATGCACAGTGGGAGACTTCTACAATGGCGCTTGGATCGCGGTGGGGGTCGGGGGGTGGCGGGGGGTGGACTCTTTCGTCCATTTCTGTGCTAATCTCGAAAAGTGACGACATCCAAAGCCCACCTAACATGACCTTCCAAAAATAGGATATGCACATACATCAATACACAGCAGAGCATTTAAACCGACTGAAATTGACCAAAAGCAGAGATGTCACGTTGACTCAACTTAGCACGGTTGTCTCTCAAATTATACTGCATGTCCAGAATCAGAAAACACTCCATTTTCGAACACAAAAGTGCCTTGACGGACAAAAAAAAAAAAAAAAAACACTTATTGCGAGGAGGGAGGCGCGAGTGAGATATGAGTGTCTTGACGGTGCAACATAGCAACCAAATTGCGTTGCCGCGGGTGACTTATTTACACACGTCTATTGGCGCCCGGGGGTCCCGTCGGTTTATTTGGCCTCCTGCTTGGGGGATTAAATGCTTTGTCACCGTCCTCTTGGATTCTTCGGGGGAACTTCCTCCTCCGTGTGCCGAGTCACGGGGCCGACGGGGTCTCCCTAGTGGTTTTTGCGTCGACTCCCTCCTTTAATGTCCTGTAGGAGCGGCTGGAATGCCTCCAAATGGGGTCTTCCCACTGCAATAGGTCCTCATATTGTTATACAGTCTCACCCCGGCGGGTGGGCGGGGTGGTGGGTAGGTGGGGTGTTAATCAAACCAGAAATGAATTCTCAGCCTGTCTCCATCAAATATTTTGCCATGCACGTTCGATCGTTTGAAATACATGCTCAAGGATGAAACGGACATGGTGTCTTCAACGGTTTTTCGATGGAGGTGATCAATAATTTAGCCCGCAGACAAAGTGGAATGTTTTTAAGAGCGCCCGTTTGGATTTGATTTTTTTTGGTGGGTCCAATCTATGCGCAAAAAAAAGCATCATCTGCAAGCCAGTTGCTAGGCAACTCTTTGCTACTTGGAGTAATGGAGGAATGGGTGAGGTCCAAGTGTGCAAGCACACACCTGTTGGGAGCAGACGGGGAATTTTTTTTTTTGAAAGACAGGTGTCATGGTGATTAAAACATTTTTTAAAAAAACCGAATATTGTAAGAATTCATTTTGGAAAAAAGATTCATAGGACAAAATTGCAATGTTGTCAGAAGCTGAATCCGGGTTTCGAAAAATAAGATGTGATGTTATGAGAGTTAAAAAAAAAAAAATTGGCTGAATGAAGTCGGAAGATTACGACACAAAATAAAAAAAAGAAACTGAAGATTTCAGTTGAACAAAATCATCATTTGAGCGACTTGAGAACAAGAGTGGGCTTCATTCGAGTTTCTCGTTTCAGCTGCAATAAAATCCGCCGTCTTTTCATGAACGTCTGCATTCAATACATCCTCATATTTCTTCGGCGTTCCTATTACTCCATTCGTCGTCTCCGTTCCACAAACAAACCCAACTAAAATTGCACGACACTACCGGATCCTCACAAATTACATCTCGATATCCTGTCAAGGCTCATCCTTCACATATTTAAATCAAAACTGCCTAAAAACATATTCCGGTCTGTCGTCTCATAGATTATTGAACGACCTCCATCGTTAAGAGCGTACAAACCAAAAACCAAAAAAAAACAAAACAAAAAAAATTTGTGGTAGCGAAAGGCTAAGGGGATTCGGCATTGACTCCTCCCACACACCCATGCAGAGGGTTACCTTTCTGCCAAGGCGCTGCTTTTCCCCAAAGCCATTAAGATAGAACGCCACTCTCTGCTTGTGTGAAACCAGTAAACACCATCTCTTTGCAGTTATCTGAGAGTGAACAACCAGAAACATACATACAACTTATGCACGTGCATATATGTGCAGACATGTGGACAGGAAAGAAGAACACCTTCTCTTTCAAGATTTTTTTTACGCATCGTGAAGTCAATTACTTTTTTTTTGCATCTTTGCTGTGACTGATGTTAAGTGAATTTTTGTTTTAGTATTAGAGCCACATTTTTTTTTTAATTATGAGTGGGGAAAAAAGGGTCAAGTTAAAGTAGAGGTATTATAATTTCAAAGTTGTCGCAACCTTAAAGTTGTGATAATTAGAGGTGTGGGGGAAAAATGCGATGTTGCCAGAGTAAAAATCTTTTCACATTTACGTTATGAATTTGAACCATGTCATACAGTCAAGTCAAGTCAACTGTATTTATAGAGCACTTTCAAACAGCCATCGCTGTATACAAAGTGCTGTACATGGATCAATTGAACATATGTATGATAAACAGTAAAACAAATCGGTAATAAAGACGGTAGAAAGCACCAAACAATAAAACCGAGAACAAATCTAAGTCATAAGCAAAATGTTACGAGAATAAATATGTGCAGCTCATTTTTCAGATTTTCAGAATAAATCAATAAATTCTGAGGGAAAAAAAGTCATCAAGTCACAAGGACAAAATTGGCGGAGTAAAATTGTAACATAAAAATAGAATGTTCCGATTTAAAAATTTCAAATTCTTCTTTGAACTGCGTATTTTGTGGAGGCTGACTCAACAGCGCCTCTGCAGGTCCAAGCCAAGTACTGCGCTCAAGTTTACCGATACATAAAACCCAACCGAAAGCAGGTGTCAAGTGCTTCCTTTTTTCACATGGCAGCAGATATATGATATTTTCACAGTGTGCGTGGTGCGGTCGCCCCCCTGGCAACATGGCTTGCAGACGACAATGGTTTACAGATTGCAGTCCATGCAAAAAATAATAATAATAATTAACAGGTGACGAGGAAAAAAAATAAAATGAAAATAAAACGAAGCAACGGCTGTCTTATTGTTTTACGGAAGCACACCTTTCCCCTCTCGGCATCCAAATAGAGCGACATCTAATATCCCTGATTACAAAACATGTCCTTCATTAATAAATGTTACGGCTGCTACTTTGAAAGCCATCAGTCTGTTTTTTTTTGTTGTTTTTTTTATTGCAATATGACAATATCAAATCCAAAAGTAAATAAATAAAAAGGGAAACTTCAAGTGACACAGGAGGATAGCCAAGCACGCTTTGACGGTAGTCAGTCGATCCACCTATGCTACAATGTGCTCAGCGATCTCGCACAGTTCAGTTTGTGATCTGATATGGAGCGGGTAATGCAAAAAAAAAAGAAAAAAAAAAGTGTGGCGGCGCCGGACGTCTCACAGGATGGAGGGAATAGGGGAACGGGAGCGCCGTAGCGGGCAGGGCGATCCGTAGGGCGAGGTGACGGGAGACAACCTCAGGGCGTTAGCGGTCATGCCTGCTATGTTGTTTAAGCTGCGAGATTTCTCGTAGCCTTCAGATGGAGCGCGACAAAGAGGTGGAAGTGGAAGTGGTGCGGGGACATGAACACACACAGGCAGGCAGGCAAGGCAGGCAGGCAGGCATCCGAGTCCAGGCCGAGTGAACCGTGGCAAGACAGGAGACAGGAGTGAAACAGAGCAACTATCACATCGTGTATGGTGACTGCATGCGCAGATTATTTCCCGAACGGTCACAGTAAGGCACGATGAAGTCACACTTGAAGTCCAGAATGACAATCAGGGCCAAATTGGAGTATGTCTACTTCCCTTGTCATCAAACGTTAGCAAAGAGCAGATTTTTCCGATAGCTCGAAAAAGATTATCCCCGGGCGAATTGACGAATGATGGAAAAGTTCGGAAAAGGGGAGGGACTCACGCACAGGTGTCAAAGTAAAGGCTCGGGGGCCAGATCCGGACCGCGACATTACTTTATGTGGCCCCCAAAAGTGTCAACTTCCATGATCCTCGCTAAAGTCCGTACCGAAATGTCGAATTGTGAGTCGTGCTATATCGAACAAACAACCAACAAAGAGCTGTTTTTAAGCGGTGACAAGTTCAACGAAGGCTCAAGTGACAGCCGAAACTGTCAGCTTGTTTGGAGGTTTTCCCTTGATGGATGCGCGGTTAAAACTAACGACAGACTGGCGATGACAGTTTTAGTTCAGCTTGAGCTAAAGACAGACGGGCGAATGACGGACTGGCAACACTTACTGACTGCTGATTTGTTTCGAGCGTATGAAACTAACCCCTCTTGGAGTGAGCGGTCTCTTATTAACGGTTGGCCCGTGGACCCAAGCCGTCAATTTGTCACAAGTTTCATAACTGCCCTTACAGCGACGTCTCCTCATATCCCCCTAATGGGGGAGAGGAAGTTAAATATTTATTCCGATCATTCCGACAGATGGCTTTTAAAGCAATTTTAGACCGGTATGACGGAGAACAATCGTACAGAACTTTGCCGTGACGGCGAGGAATCGGGTACGGTGTTCCGTTGATGCCTCCTGAAGGTACAATCTAGTAGCAAATGATTGGACTTCCCTGTGACTATGTCATTATGCTGTGTCATAAAGGTGCGGTCAGAGCGCGGAGCACAGTCGTACAGAACTTTGCCATGACGGCGAGGAATCGGGTACGGTGTTCCGTTGATGCCTCCTGAAGGTACAATCGAGTCGCAAATGATTGGACTTCCCTGTAACTATATCATTCTGCTGTGTCAAAGGTGCGCTCAGAGCGCTAAAATTAAAGCTCATTAAACCTCTATGGAAACCAGGCTGGGACGGGAATGCATTCAGGTTAAAAAAAAAAAATAAGGAAAGGAGGTAGTGTACAGTACATACCTGTTTTTCTTAAGCCTCCATCTGCAGGACAATTGTAATCGCTAGCAGCGATTAGAAAACACGTCCCCCCGCTCCGACGGTCCTGTTCTCGGGTGCTGGACCTTCGCATGGCGACTCTTTCCTCCGGAGACACGGTCAGGTCGCTGCCACCGCTACAGTCCGCCGACAGTACTGCGAGCGGTATCACGAGCATGTCAAAACATACTCAAATGGTCCGCCGGTGGAGTCCTCTGGTCTTAGCTCGAGAGACAATCGAGTCCAAAAGCGATGAAGCTACTGCGCGTCACGACCTGATAATTTGGGTTTGATGGGAATATTTGTTCCGACCTAGTTTGTCATTTCAAAGCGTGTTGTACATTTCAAGTGTCACCTAAGCAATTGGACCAGGAGAAACTGGATTCTTGAGCAAGTCCCGAAAGAAAAACGCAGGACTGCGCTTGCGAAACGTTTGGACGGCCGGTTCACACCCGCGTACGTTTTTCGATGTGGTTTTTCATTCTCCCAAAGTGGGCTTACCTGAGCGATTGCGTTCGAGTCCCCTGCCGCCTTTGACGTGGCACAGGTCACCTTGAGTGCTGTTGCAGGTGGCGGTGAGATCAGCTTTGCAGTAGGTCGGGGAGCCTCCCTGTACCGCCTGGGGAATGTGTTTCTTCCGCTTCTTGGGGAGTTTCTGCTTGGCCATGGCCAGGGAGTAGTACATCCCAAAGTTATTGACGATGACAGGCACGGGCATGGCTATCGTGAGCACTCCCGCCAAAGCGCACAGGGCGCCCACCACCATGCCGGACCACGTCTTTGGATACATGTCGCCATACCCGAGAGTGGTCATGGTCACCACGGCCCACCAGAAGCCGATGGGTATGTTCTTGAACTTGGTGTGGAGGCTCGCCGTGGGATCGTTGGGCTTAGCGCCAATGCGTTCGGCGTAATAGATCATGGTGGCAAATATTAACACTCCCAGTGCCAGGAAGATGATGAGCAGCAGGAATTCGTTGGTGCTGGCCCGTAGCGTGTGGCCCAACACCCGGAGCCCCACAAAGTGACGGGTGAGCTTGAAGATACGCAGGATACGAACGAAACGCACTACCCTGAGGAATCCCAACACGTCCTTGGCAGCTTTTGAGGAAAGGCCACTCAGGCCTACTTCCAAGTAGAAAGGCAGGATAGCCACAAAGTCGATGATGTTCAGCAGACTCTTAACAAATTCCAACTTGACCGGGCAGAAGGTCACCCGGACCAGGAACTCGATGGTGAACCAGAAGACGCAAACGCCTTCCACATAGATGAGCGCGGGGTCAGTCTCGATCTCGTACTGCGGTCCCAGATCGGGCAGGCTGCTGTTCCGCGTCGCCTCAGTCTTGTTGATGATGGTGTGGAACGCCTCGTGGGTCTCCAAGCAAAAGGTCGTGATGGAAACCAGGATGAAGAACAAAGACGCGAAGGCAATAAACTGCAGGGTGGGGGGAGGGGGGTGATAAGAGAAACACACAATTGACGGCTTTAGACCAGATGTTCCAGGTTATTCGGCGCTACGGAGCGGCTAAGCCCCCTTTGCAAAATCGAGATAAATCATTCACTCCGGAGCGAGAGTGTAAACACAGACGAGTTTTAATTAACTTGCCTCCAGAGAGAGATGCAATCTATTAGCAAGTGAAACAAACAAGCACACACTTCTTTTTTGCGCCACTTGTTGACATGAGGCACGGGAATACGTATGGCATCAGATTAAATCTCGAGACGTCTGGCGGTTCGCAATATAACGAGGACGCAAAAATTCACTGAATTTTTTCAATCTGTCAAGCGGGGAAAAAAAAAAACACAATCATAAAACTTTATGGCGACATTATGATCAGAATAATGTGAACGGGATCATTAGTGGTTGAGATGAAATTACAGTTGGCCTGGAAGCGTTGGCGGCGTGAAATCTGACCGCGCGAAAACACATGACATGAAATGAAAACAAAAAGTACTCAGGCTAAATTTAATGGACGTTGCTCGGAAATTAGGCCTTTGAGAACGTTTTGAGCGGGCCTTTCGAAAACAATTTGCGCAAGTAGACGAATTGTTTAGCGTGCAGAGTGTAAAGAAAAAAAACCCATACAAGTCGCACTGGAGTATAAGTCGTATTTTTGGGGGTAATTTATTCGATAAAATCTAAACACCCAGGACAGACATGTCATCTTGACAGGCAAATAAAAATAAAATAGAGAACAACAGCCTGAATGAGTGTACGACATGCTAACGTTACATGACACAGCAAAAACGAACCGGGAACATGCGTGGTATGTTCACGTAACAACAAGAGTTGTTGTTACGATAACTAAAGTATCACGAATATGCCAACAAGTTTACCAAACCATTTAATTATTCACTCCAAATCACTCAATCCGATGAAATCTTCATCCTCTATGTCACTTTTAAAACAACCCCGCCAACTCCGGAGGTAGAAGATGTGGCGCTTCCTCTTCTACGTCACTTACGTAGAATATAGGCTAGCACGCCCTCTTGTGGTTGAATGTGAAAATAACACGTGAAATGATATCATGTGTTGTGATTTATAGTCCGGAAATTACGATAGTCCTTCTGCAATTTTTTTCAAGTCTCCTTGAACAATAACCTTGTAATTCATTTTTCAAATCACAAGCGCGAAACCGTCCGTCAAGTCAAAGACAACACAGTCAACTCGGAAAGAAAACCAAACAGGATCAGGCGGTATCTAATGACGGTTCCGTGTTCCACATGCAGCAATGCAGCAAAGCTCTCACGGTCAACATAATTTCACTTTTAGCTTCCAAAATATTCCGACAGACTAAAACAGATTCGTCGACATAACATTTCGTTTTTTTCCGGCCTCTATGAGCGAAATGAAAAAAAAAGTTTTTGTGGCTTTTAAAGGGAATGATTCCACTCATACGCCCAAACACAAAAAGCTTATGACTAATTAAGAGACTTCAGAGAAAGTCCAATTCACTTTTACGCTCCGGTAGAAATATATTTTCTCGCAATATAAATGCCAAAGGGGAGGTTTTATAGGGGGGAAAAACAACATCTCATGAAAATGTTTTGTCAAAAGTTAGATTCACGCAGTCAACAAAGTCAATGTCATATTCTAACGGCTAATTGTAATGCGCTACGAAGTATGATTTTTATTTATTTTTTTTTCTGTCCGTCACTAAATCAACGTGAAAGATTTAAGGGCACGAGAAAAAAACAAAGCACTTAATTACATTACGTATCGTCTCCCCAAAAAAAGTGACAGTCGAATCAACATTGCCTTTTAGGTGTCGGCGGGGGGTGACTGATGTGTCCTTTTGTTTATTCCCGGGGCTCTTCACCGCTGCGCTCACCGGGAGTCACATTGAGGGAGGACCGACTGCTGAGCAGCTACTCTGCAGATTAAAACTGAAGACAAAAAATAATAATAATAATAATAATAACCAAACGCGAGTCAAGATATTAGTAAGGCAGGGCAAACTTTTTGTGATCAGTGAATTCAGTCGAGTCCGGAAGCTTTACACTCTTGGTGGGATTGGGGTTTGTAATTAGGGAATTACATTTTCATTTGAACAAAACAAAACAAAACAAAAACATTTACCATCCAAACGTTTTGTTGTCAAATCTGTGCATGGCTTTAAAAGACCTGGCCTGGTGAGTGACGTGGGTGTCGGCAAAAGAACATCGCGAAAGGGCTGGCGCTGAAACATTATTTTTTTTTCCAATTTTTCTGCAATTAATTAGCGCAAAATGAATGCGTAAAAATTACAGAAGCCATTAAATCCGCTTTGATGTGCCGCGCAGCAGCAGACGGTCAATAGGAGGGAACGGCTCACGCTGAGAAACAGGCATGACGTCTAATTGTATTTATTTATTTTTAAGATCACATTGTAAAATTAAACCCCGGTTAAACCAATATTCTATGGTGCTTTTTGCTGAATGGCTCATTACAGCCCATTGTTGCATAATTTAACTGCCAAGTAATTGACTTCCATCTCAGTCTCGGTTCTTTAGAGACCGGCTCGGATAATGCGAGGTTGTCGCGAAACAAAAAGCACGCTGAAAAATAAAGCCTGGGAGAACAGGTCCCAGAATATCCAACACAGGAAATGTTCCTTTCATCAAAACACAATGCTGCACGTCTTCCCTTGATCAGCTGGCGCCATGGTAACACCATCTTCATCTATTTTTTTTTTTTTTTGGTGAATTGAACGATGCAGAAGGGGAGAATGAACAAATGTGCTATTTGACAGGGAAAAAAGGGGTTTGTAGGTCGGAGATATTCGTTGGTGACCCCAATCTGCGGCAGGGTCTCATCCCAATTTGGCTTTTTTTGGTTCTGGGAAAAAGTCCAACAGGAAAAAAAAAAAAGAAAAACAGGCTCGAGTCCGAGCAGTTGTACTTACGAAAAGAGAGCAACACTGACCATATTTGGCTATTCTGTCCAGACTTTCTTCATGGTGTCATCAGGATGACTAATTGGATGGCTATGTGTGGGTCATTTGTTTTTCCGAGGGTTCATAAATCCACAAAAAGAGGAAAACGGCAACTCACTGAACATCCACATACGACCCAAAGTTGGAACTCACTCAGTTTTTTGAGGGCTACAATTCTGCTCACTTCTTCCTAATTCTGCACCGATGTCATGTCAGGCTCCCGTTACCGTGACGACCGAGGGCGACTACTCCAAATAAATAAAGAAATAAATAAAGCACTCCGCCCTGACTGTATCTTCACCTCCCAGCCGCCATATTACCGAATGCTCAATTGTATTGTGACTCCATTGCGGTGTCACGATGGCACGCTAACGAGAAGGATAATGAACTGACATCAACAGGCAAGCGGCCCAAAAAAAATAATAAAACGACACGGAGACATTTCGAAGCCGCTGCACATGACAAAAGGATTTGCTGTTCCCCTTGTTGTCTCCCGTCATTGTCTCCTGCTGTCATGCCCAAACACACACACACACACACACACACACACACACACACTCACACACGCGCACACGCACTTCTTCCTCATTATGCCGCCGTGCTGTGACATGACAGCCAGCTCACTGGGGGAACACTGCTAAACCCATATTGCTTTTGGCAGCCAATGGTTCTCCAGAGCGGAAAAAAAAATCCAGCGTAGCCTTTCAAAAATGTCCCCATTTGAATGATTCATTTTCTTCACAGAGGATAAAGAATAAATGCACGCGCACGTTCTTATTTTGTCAGTCTACGTATGCCTCGCCGTTTGTGTTCAAATCGATGTTGCTTAAAGGGCTGGAGCGCCAAGACATTGACGCTAGTTTCATTAGCCCGTCGATGGAGTATTTCATTGTGTGTTAGCATTAAGCTAGCAAATTTTTGCATGCAAAACACAGAATTCCCTTCGTTTTTTTTTTTTTTTTTTCTGTTTGACAGTTACGCGACTGTTGGTCATTTAACTGTCATGGGAGAATCTCAAAGCAGTAGAAGGAGCAAATTTAAGGAACAGATACTTCACAGCATCTGGCCACAAGTGTGCAGTGTTCATCCAATGACCACTAAGGCAACATTACACAAAAAAACAAAACAAAAAAAACCCCCCGCTACATTACAGCCTCCAGATCGGATTAAAAATAACGTCTCGAAGGTCCCGGGGAGAGTGCGATACCAAATATAACTCACGCGAGGCTCATTCATGTGTTAACGTCGCCTGTTAATGTCTCAGCAGGCGCCATTGATTCATGACAGCGCAGGTTGATGTTTGCACTGCTATCGTTGAGCGACATGCGTCTTCGTAACAACTGTGCCGATGCTGAGATGTGTTGCCGCGGCGATGGCGCGAAAATGATTTTTTTTTCTTCTTTTAAATTACTCTTCATATATTTTCTCAAATTGAACGAAGGCAACTGGCTGGCTGGATTTTCATTCATTGTTCACGCGGTCATGAGCCAGTACTGAGTACTGAGCCAGAAATAAAAGAATTTCTGGAAACACTGCTCCATTTTTAGATCCCTGACATTAAACATGAAGGTAAAACATCTTTCCTCTCTTCTCAATGCCACATTTGGGATTTTAAAAGTCATACTTCCCCCAAACAGCCCCCATCGTCACAAAAAGTTGTGATGGCATGCGCTTTTCCCAATTCGGGCACTGACAGGCCGGTTTTTGTGAAAAAAGACACAACACTTTGATTTGGGGTGTATATAAATCCAAGCTCCCAAATCCCGGGAGACTAAACTTGACATTAATCACATTTCAAGGCAAGGACATGTCTGAAAGTCTGACGGGATAATCGGAAACAGAGGGAGGGATCAGAAAGACAGAGACGGGACGGCAGACGTGTGGCCTCATTAGACGGAGCCGTCGTGATATTTTAAAAGCCGGCAGCATGTCTGAGCCGGTGTGGCGTGAAGAGTTTGGAGACGGAGGCGCCGCGTTTGACAATAGTATCATAGAAAAAAAAATGCTAGCAAAATAAATAAATGATGATGACATAGACAAATTGGATGGATACTTGAACAAATGGTGGGGCAACACATGTAGACAGATAATGACAAAAAACGCATTCATTCTTTATCCTCTGCAAAGACCCACACTATCGTCACATCCAAAATAACGTAAAGTACTTTTAGTTTCAATCACTGCCAGACCATACAAACAGTGGTTTGATGTTCTGGATCTACTTTTAGTTTCTTGTCAGGGAGGTTCTGTCCTCCCATCCTTGGAGTAGCAAATGACGTGTGCTATTTACGTCTGTGTGTCGAAGACGCGATGTCTGCGGGACGTCCTTTCTCAATTGTGATTAAAAGCCTGGTTGGCAGGCATTTGCTCAGCCCTCTCAAGATTTCCAGAATCCATGAATATATTATTGTCATTTAAAAAAAAAAAAAAAAAAAAAAAGACAAAAGCAAACGTGCAATTACACAGAGAGCAGAAATGAAAATAAGTGAGACAAGGCGAGCGGAAGCACAGACAGTCGCTACGATTTGTCGCTTTTTAAATGTCGACAACCGATTGCATGCCCCCCGGCTCTGCCCTCGGTAGCCATGGCAACAAAAGCTGTCATGTGACAAATTGGATATAAAACCTGTTCCTCTTCACTTGTTGTCTATTTTGACGTAAAATCGTCCGGGAACGTTTAAAAAGACACTGGGCAACTGTTTGGATTTAAATGATGAAATTAAGATGAAATGCAAATGCACTGAACTCAAAATGAAACTCCTACACTCAACTTCAACACAGTTGCTAGATGCGAGTTTTTCGGTGAATAACGAAGGACAGGGTAAAAAAAAGTCAAATGATTTGGAATTAACCCTTTCATGCAAAAAAAAAAAAAAACTAAGACAGGTGAAAAACAATAGCAGCTCTCTTACTTTGTCCGCTCCATTCACTGACAAAGTGCACGGCAGCAGCTCAGCGCTATTCAACATCTTCACCGAGAGATGAGGTAGGGTTATTCTCCTGTTGCTATGACGATGAGAAACGTGGAAGCGGCGGCTGCGGCGCGCCATGACAAAAGACAGGAGCGCTTCCGACAATGCCCGCGCCGATCCAGCCTGAGCCGAGCTGAATCTTGATGTGTTTTGACAAAGCAACAACATGCGAGCGGAGACTTGCCAACGGCGGCCTTTGCCACCGTGATGTCAAACTGCAGAAAATTCACACTTCGTATGTGTTCACGTAACCCACCAAAACAAAACTGGTGTCAAAATATGATCCTATGAAAATATTCAAGGATTTCAAAATTTACAAAACTGCTTGCATGCTATTTAGTCGTAGTAGTATTTAGTAGTGTGTGCGTGCGTACGAGCATCCTGCCATGCACGCGTGTCTATGCAAGCGCGCTTCTACTTCCTAATCTAAATAATCTCTTTTCTCTCTTTTGTGATACTCTTTGAATTGATTTATTTTTAATTTCTCAGTTAAATGATCAAACCGGAATTGGCCAAGACCTGTTTAAAAAGAAATTGTTTTTACTGCCATGAAATCGGAATAGGAGATGTCAGGAGATGGCCTTGGGCTTTACGTGAACCACTGCTGTTGAAATCTGACACACCTTTTTTCCCCGTGTCACTCAATGTTAAGCATTATATTTATAAATAAGTTCTACTTTTGGAATCAGAACCCCAGAAAACAGTCTCATTTCTGCAATCGTGCGATGAAAGCGTGCCAAAAACGCTCTCTGGCGGGAAAAAAAACAAAACCCTAGCATTAGCGCAATAATTGCATTTCTGTCTGAAAGCTGATGAGATAAAAGGCATCTGAAACGAGAAGGCGGCAGTCAAGAGACAACCGAGCGCAAGGAAGTCAAAAAAAAAAAAAAGGAGGCATGAAAAATAGAAGACAAAAGCAGATTACAGACATGGTGAAAGAGGAGAGCGAGACGTGCGAGTGACGATAATGAACGCTGCCGCTCATTGTGGCTCACTCAGATTCCGACCGTCCGCCGTCCGACGATTCCGCTTTAAATAATACAGCTAAAATGGAAAAGCTCTCATCGCCCGCGTCCATTAAGCCAAATCGCACTCTGCTCTGGAAGAAAAATCTCTTTAATGATTCATGAAGCGGCTCCCATTTACTATCAAACAGACTCGGCAGAATGGCAGCGCGATCCAGCCAGTGAAAAGTTGAGTTTTTTTTTTTTTTTTTTTAAACGTTCAGCGATTTAAAAAATATGAACTACCGTCGTCCTTTGAGGACAGGTATCAGCAATTATCTCCCCCGTAGAATACACCATTTAAGTTTCCTGGGGGCCGTCTCATTTTCGTCACTCGTCACAGAGGATAAAGACTATACGCCTGCGAGTATTGCTTTATCTGTCTTCATGTCAATGGCTCTCGTGTCTTAAAAAAAGAAAAAATCAAGTCTCGCACTAATGTATCCAGTCAGCATTTTTTTTAACAAATTTTTCCAAATTCCGAATTTGGAAAAATTAGCTAACAGCATACACTGGAGCACCCCCGCTCGCCCTCCTACCCCTCCAGTGGATATTTATCAACACCAGGCATTATGGCTGAACATATCAGACGTTCCGCGTCGAGTTTAAAGCCAATTACCCTGCAGGAAGCGAGCAGAGCCGTGGCTAAACCGAACCCGGCTCAGAAACTGGGGAGCACACAAACAGGCACACAGAACGGAGCCCCTATAGCAGCGATTATTACAGAAACCACCACGGCAACATGAACTCGGCTCCGAGACGAGAAGTAAAACTAAATATAACTCCCCGCGCACCCCGTGGCCAAATAAACAAGAGCATTACTTTGAGCTAATATCGAAGTTCTGTTTTGTTTTTCTTTTGGAAACAAAGTCGGTGACATGCTTTCTTCAAAAATAACCCCGTCATGACGATCAAATGTACTGTACAGAGTTGATCAAGAAGATTCGTCTTGGGGAAGAAAGTGGTCCACACATCTGCAGGTTGGAATTCCCAGGCTGGGAAAAAAAAAATAAGAAAAACGTTTTTGTTTTCCATCCCCCTCCCCCGCCCCCCGAAGGTGACAAAGATGTAAGTAACGCGACAACGGATAGAGTGACGAAGCAGCGCTGCAGATTGATGTGCACATGAAATGATATCACCGTAGGGGTGGGGTCGGGGGGGGGGGGGGTATTG
>CAAKHF010009529.1:77423-92693 GCA_901007745.1 Hippocampus kuda
GGACGATGAAACTGAATAGATCCACATTTTGGGACGAATATTCAGAGAATAAATAATCATATACAGTAAAATACTTCCTGCGAGAAGTTCATTCGGGTACGTTGCGCCGCCTGAGGCCGCACGCCTGCCGCTCTTTGCCGCTCTCCTCACAGTTTGTGGCGGCAAGCGAAGGCATGAAATCAAACTCCTCGTCTCCTTCCTCCGTTTCCTCCTCCTCCTCGTCTTTTTTAACCTCCTCCATTTCTTCCGTGTCGTCGTCTTTCTCTTCCGCCATCTCCTCCTCCGGGGGAGGTTTCTTGACGTCGCCGGCTTCGGCGACGTCGAGTGGCTTTTCGGAGGGTTTTTCGACACGCGGGTCTCCGGCCGGCGAAGTCCCGCTGGCGCCCAGCGTCTCGATGAGGTTGCCCAGGCTTTGCTCAAAGCAGGCCTCTGAAAGAGAGAAATCATTTGCGGCGATGTTAGGAAAATAAGAAATTGCATTTCATCGAAATGTGGTGCACAATCGTCCCGAAAAACCTCCAGCGCCCGAACTTGATTTATAGAGCACTTCAAAAGCGGAAAGCAGACACTTCAAAAATATTTAATTTAATCTTGGCAAACTTTAAAGTTAAATATAACTGAACTTCACAAATGTGCTGCAATGGATTCAATTATTTAAAAAAAATAAAAAAGACTAACATGCACAATTTGAACGCTTCATGTAGTGATTTTCTGCTACCACTAGAGGGAGTATGCATACCGTGGCACTGAGAAGCTTTTTTTTTTAAATAAAAATACAACAATGAGGAAAATAGTTGCTTTTACATTCACACTACATTAAAATATTGGTGAATGTGGACAATTAAATGCATTAAAAATGAATGTGCAATAATGTAAGATTTGAGAGAATGAATTACGCTGGTCGACAAGAAAATTTAAGAAGAGGCTTCATGTCAGTGTATTTTTGGGGCCAATTATAAAAAATATCTATTCCTTTTTTTTCTGTTTTTAAAATTTGATTTATTAAAGCTTGCGCAACACGGATGTCACCATGTGCTGTCATTTATAGCTGTTTTAAAAAAAAAATCTACCTGTTGCTCAACCTGGTTTTTTTTTGAAAACGCATAAAACATCCATCTACAAATGTTTACTTGCATCTCATTATTAAAATAAAAATTACTAGTGTTATTTTATGACTAAAATTAACTATTTTACATACACATTTTAACTTATTTTTCATAAAAAAAATACAAAAAAAATTACAATTGATATTTTACTGTGGTTTTTAGAATTTTTTTTTAAATCAACAATTAGTTCCAATAAACTCCTATTTTGGTGCTACTTGAAGAGCAAAATACTCTGTTTAAAAAAAAAAATTAAAAATTGAGAAAGCAACATTCAAATCAGTCAGCGGGTGTAAGTCGACTACATGCTTTCTATCGGGCACGGGTGGCTTGCTGCAACAACACGTAGCCGCCTTAGAGAGTCAAATAAGATGCAAAATGACACTCGAACGCACCGTTCATAGGCGGACAGTCCATTCCTCTCTTTTTCATGAGGTCGCGGATGGTCTGGAGTTGGCTCATGATCTCATTCTTCTGCTCCTGGGCCACAGATTTTGCGCTGGTGACGCACAACGAGAGACACGTTGGGGTTTTTTTGTGTTTGACGCGGCTATGCAACGTGGGTTCATGATCGTGTACATGTTATAAATAGCAAATATCCAACCCGCTCACCAGTTTGTGAGCGGGTCGAGCTGGGTGAGAATAGAATTGAGCATCCTTTCTGTTTGGGCGAGCCTTTGTTCCAGTTCGTTCAACTGGTTCTCTGTCGGGGGGGAAAAATAAACACGTGTCAATTGCTTGTGGGAAGTAAATATTGCGGGAACACAAAGAGAAAGTATTCAAATGGAAAATCGCAGCGAATGTAAACCACACCTGCCTCGGCCGACTTTTTGGCCCCTTTCGTAAATTTCTCCTTTTGTGCTTGGTCATCTGAAGACTTGATCTGGAGATGGAGAAGGAAAAAAAAATCATAACGATTACATTTTCCGCAAAGGTAAATTAAACCGTGATTTAATTTACGGCAAACTGGGCCCAACCCATGTGACTTTTCTTCGACCGATATCAATTCCGATATTTAGCAGAAAATAATTCCGGCAACTGATTACATGGCCGATTAATTTCAAAAATACAAAACGAATAAAATCAAAGTAATTACAGGCAGAACATAATTCTGCTTTAAGTTCACACGTAGACTTTTTTTTTTTTTTTTTTTTACAAAATATGAAAACGTGGACGCGCAACCAAAACTTTTCAGCACGTGGGGACTTACTGCACTGCATCTCCACTTTCACGTTGACGGTGGAGGATCATGCTTCCGGAAAATTTGGCAACGCGACCGTAACACGGAACTCCACCATTGTCGCTATAAATGAATGCTTGGCTGCGGTCACGCGCGGTCGCACAAAAAAACAAAAACAACAAAAAACTAAACTAAACAAAAAAAGGGGGACAACTACGTCGTCAGGAAAAGACGCATTTTGGATTGGATGGCGTCAGAGCTCCCTCCAGTGGACAAATGGCATAAAGACAAACTTCAGTGGGAAATTTGAAAGCATTTACCGTTTCTTTTGAAAAGGGCTCAAATCAGCCAATTTGAACGATTAATCGGTCAGGCCCTATTGAGCAATGTCACAAGTTACGTCAAGAGAAAGATGAATGCGTCAATATTCATTTCACTCGATTGGTGTTTGTGAATTTGGGCTTACCTTCAAAAACTTGTATGCCGCAAACACCCCGACCCCAATGGCGTACAACGGCATGAGCGTGAACACGTAGCCCTTCCCGTTGTTGTTGGATTTGAATTTGTCGCCCTTCATCTCCTGCTCCATCAGTTTCTTCATCTGCTGCATGCTCTCGGCCGACTGATGGGAGCTGGGGGCTCCCATGCTGACCGGCGGACCACGAAGTGCACCTGCCATGAAAATTGTGCGACCAGAACAGGGACAATGGAAACTCGAGTTTAGCTTTCATTATATTTGCATTAGAAATGAAAAGTATGTCAGGATTAAACGAATATAAATTCTGTTTGTGAAAAATGTGGAATTGTGGGGAATGTCGTGATTTTTTTTTTTTTTGAATGAGATGAAAAAAAACGCGGATTTTGCGATTTTTTTGGGTGGAATTATGACGTAAACAGAATGATGAGAAGTGGAGGAAATATGTGGAAGTCATGGAATAAAATAGCAGTCAAAGCGACGTGCACACAGATGTGCGTCACCAAGAGGAAGTAATTACAATAATAAGCCATTATTAAAAAAAATACTGGAAAGAATTACACACACGAAAAAAAAACCTTTCGCATTCACACATTAATAAGCTTACGTCACCTTTTCTGGAGTAGCGAGGGTCGAGCCTCGATTCCTTCGTCCCAGTGCCGACGCCGAACAGCTTTGGCAGGACTACAAACGTGAACAGCACCGCCGTGAACGCCAGGGCAACTTGTTGTGTTGTGGACAAGACCATCCTCGAACTACTTGTCCCACTGAGGTTCGGTCAAAGATAACGACCGTGCAGAAAACGGTTTCAATGACTCAATTCAACGCACGCCCAGGTGGTTGTGGATTGCGAGGCCACAGTTGTGTTGACTACAAATTTTGCCCACTACCAAATCAACAACACTATTTCCGCTACCGCTAAGAGACTTTTCAGAATTAAATTACGATGAACGAGATTTTTTTAATCCGGAATAAAAATCGGTGCCTTCAGCATTAAGTAAGCATATGTTCCACAAACAAATTATTCAGTAAGTAATGATTCAATTTATACTCAGTATCGTGAGCGTATATCGTTTTGTATTTCACACCTCGGCGTTATCTGATTTTATTTTGAAACGCAGCAAACTAACGTTTCCCTGACAGCTGATGTTCAATTCAGGTTCAGTATAAAAATCGGAATTTATGCAATGCAGTTGATGACGAGTTCTGAGCTCGTGAATTCCTGGTCATACAACTGACATAACAAATCTCATCATAAAAAAAAATATTGCAATGTTTTTCCAGAATAAAATATTCAAATATCACAGCTTGAGTTTTATTCACAGTGTTTATGTGTGTTAGAGTTATAAACATACATTTTGCACCCGCAAAATATATATATACACAGAACTGATTTTCCGGAAATGTTCTAGAGGTGTGGTGGACACCATATCTTTTCAAACATTTGCGAGGGTTGTTAATTTAGTTATTTATTTAGTGGCGACCTGTGTTTACTCGAAGGGGACAAGACATTTATTTGTTCAAGCATCAGTGAATAACCGAGGCCACTATTTGATGATATGAGGTACATGAAATTCTATACTTTACTACAACCAAAATAGCTTAATCTAAAATTGTGTCCAGAAAAAAACACGAAAAACCTTTCAAGAGCTTATCTCACACCTTACAACATTAAAAAGAAAAACAAAGGCCAGCTACTGAGCTAACTCCGAGTTCGTACTGCTAAAAACCATTCGCCCTGCAGTCCTCACAGGACAGACCTGTTTCAGCTTGGCAGCTGCATTGTACCGGCCAGCTTCCGTACGACGGATTTCCTTCTCCTTTGGTTTCGACATCCTCAGTCTCGGTGGCGCTTATGTACGTCACCTCCGACTGGCTGCACTCGCAGGGCCGCGCCTGCTTCGGCGAGCCGGGGAGGCTGCGCTGTTCGTCGTGCTCGACGGGGATGCTGGGTGACGGACTGTGCTGGATGCCGATCGGGGCGCCGTCATCCAGACTGTGAGGACGATCCAAAGACAAGTAGCTGGGAGGTGGAAGCAACTGACCCAATGTCTGAAGAACCTAAAAAAAAAAAAATGTAAATGACATAGCCACAAACATAACAGTGCATCAGGGTTATAATGGTTTTAGAATTTTTATGATAATGAGTTATCTTTTTTTTTTTCAATTGCAGAGTGGGTTTGTTTGTTTTTTTATTAGTTTTAATATTAGTTTTAGTTTTTGGGGGGAAATACTTATCTTAAAATTCATGTGATACTATAATGGCCAACGTTAAAATTCAGTAGCATAGTAGGCCTAAGTGTTCATTAAAAACAATGCAGATTTTATTTCTAAAAGTATGTTTAATATGATTTTAACTAATTGTTACCGGCCCCTGATAGGAAAAAAATGATTTCCCAATGTACTTTCGGAGCTTACGTTCTCCATGCTGGGCCTGCTGGGGTGACTCGCGACGCATCGCAAGGAAAGATCCAGCAGACTGCGCGCCAAAGACGTCGGCCATCGACCGGCAGACGCATCCAAAAACTGCAGGCAAGAGTCCACGCCGCCGCTGTCTTCCACTTCGGAGGTGAGCAAATCACGCTGTTGAAAGGAGATGCAAATAATGCCGTTTTTTTTTTTAACTTGAATTTGAATAGACACACTGTTGCCATTTCAGCCGCGATCTTCACTCACCAGCAGCGTACGCTTGGGCAGCTCCGCGACGACTTCGCGTCCGGTCACCGTTTCCATGACAACCTACGGGCACGCATTGCGGAAATGTGAAGGGGCGTGCACAATTGTGAAATGCTGTCGTTTTGAGTTGGGACTCTGCAAACCATAAATTGAATCATGTATCATTAGGGATAGACTGCGGCTACTTTTAAAAACGCACTGATACCATGACACTGATAACACAGATGTTTTTTTTTTTTTTTGTTTTTTAACCCTTTCATGCACCAATAATGATAACCTGTAACCTGATAACTTGATAGTCTGTTCACTGTAGTGGCAGCTGTGCCTGAAAGGTTTCATTTTGATGACATATTTAAAAAGACAAATTCAAACCACAGTATTGTCTCGGTATCGTGTGTAAAATTTCCATCCTAACCACAAATGCTTTGATTCGCTGTTGCTTTGCCGAACAGCGTCCTGAAAACATTTTGCGGCGTCATGTCCTGCTATGTCAGACTGCTTGCACGCCGACAGTTGGTACTTGAAACTAGAGCAAAAGCGGAAGTTCAGACTCTGCTATTCGGTGAACCGCGAAACGTGTTGTGTTGATATGAGGTGAAAAAAAAAAAAGGAAGTGAGTGTGACATTTGATGAGAAGATTATAACATTTTTGTTTTGGCAGTCGCAGTTATGACAACAACTGTTAATTTTGGTTGAATGACAGAGTCAATGAGTTACGTCACCATTCCGAAGCTGAAAACATCCAAACCGGCGGAGAGTTTGCCATTTCGGAGGTACTCCTCGGGGAGGTACGCCGAGTTGCCGTGGGAACCCGCACCCAAGGTGATGGTGGAAAGACGGTTGGCCGAATGAGGACGGAGTCGGGCCAGGCCAAAATCGGACAGCTTGGCTTGCATGGCGTCATCCAGGAGTATGTTGGAACTATGCACACGAGTCATATATTTTCTGTATATTTTGAAGAATTCCAGAGATCTTTTTTTTTAAGGACATAGTGAAGCATAAGTAAGAATGTACCTGGAAAGATTCCCACAGATGACTGAGCATGGTTGGGCCGTATGGAGGTGATGTAAGGCCTTGGCGATCCCATTGAGGACGGCGAGACGTTCTTGCCAGGACAAAGGGGGCCCACTGTTCTGTAGACGCCATTATAGTTTTTTAGTTTGCTCACACGTTAAAAGGGAGACTTCATATGTGCACACTTGTAGCAGTTATAATAAATATAATATGTCCGGTGACTCGGCGGTTTCATTTAAGAGCGCGGCTCCGCTCGCATTATGGACATAACGAGCCACAATCTGCCAACTGTGTCGCCGCGGATCGCGAAAGACTCAGAGGAAGGTCAGAACCTCCCTCGGGGCAGGTCAACCCGCCTCTGGATCGTTAAAAATACCCCCGCACGGCATTGGTTTGTAATGTCACTCATTTGGCTTTTGACTCAGCATGACATTTTTAGTTTGACTGTTTTTTCTGTAGGCAGCGTCTCTGAGAAAATAACTAAATAAAAAAAAATAATAATAATCATTGCCGCATGTTCTTTTTTCGGTCCACTTTCACATACTAATACATAATCAATCTACCTGATGATGGAGTCTATGGAAGAGCGACCCCTTTGACATGTAAGGATAGACCAGACAGTAGCGCGTCTCATCGGAGAAGCAGCCCAACAACTCTAAAATGTTTGGATGTCGGCACCTGCAACACATCATAGCCGTTTAGAATCGGTCCTGCAGAAGGTAGGCCAAGATTTTTTTTTTTTTTTTCACCGATAACACATACAATCGATGCGTTTCCATTTCCTTTCGAAACACGTCCCACAGCTTCTTCCAGGATACGTTGTTTACCTGCAAAAGAATGATCAGATTACTCGAGCAAAACCGAAATTATGCTCAAAATAAAATAAACACTTTCACTTCTGTTATCCATTTGTTCAGCGTCAATTCTGTATGAAAAACTGATTATTGCGGCCTGATTTTGTGGCATCGTTTTTTTGTTTTTTTTTAATTGCGAGTTATGTCACACCGTTATAAAAATGGGTTCAAATGTCAACAGGGCATCTTAAGAACATGATTAGGTGCCGTTTTTCCAGCCACCTGTTTGAAAAGCTTCACCGCGAACGTGTCGCCTCCAATCCGTGCCAGGTAGACGTCAGAGAAGCAGCCTTCCGAAATTCTCATTTCCTGGTTAAAATCTCTGGTTCCTGCCACAATGTTCTGCAAACTGATTTGTGGCTGCGGTTCTCCTGCAGAAAATTCAGGATGTAGAAATTCCATATGCGAGTGACGGAATCATTCTGAGAAATGTTTTTCTTTACGTACTCGGACTCATTGTATCATGAGAATGACTCGTCTCAAACCCGATGGCCTCCTATAAAAAGAAAAGAAAAACAAAAAACAGTCCTCCAGAAACTTCTTTTTGCTGCTTGCATCATTCTAGAAAAAGTCATCATTACCCTCTTATTAGTTGGTGACACATGTCCTGTGAGTTCGCATTTATTACTGAGGGGCAAAGGTGTCGCTGAAATATCAAATACAGACATTGAGTAAACAATGAAAATTTATGGTGACACAAAGTCAAGATACATTGAATGTACATACCATCTGTGCTTATTACTCGACTGATGTATAGCCCAGGTGCAGGAAACTTGGAAGCAGCATTTACGGTACCTTTGACTGCATAACACTGGTCCTGAAAGAGCTGCATAGCCCTGTAGTGACCCATGTCCTGCAGGACTTCCAGCAGGTCCTGCACTCGCGGGTTCTGCTGGGCCCAACACCATAGCAGTTCCTTTGTGGGACTGCGACCCCCTGCCTCCATGCGCTCGTACATGCGGACCTCCGTGAAGCTCGGGACGATGCGGGCGGCTGTGTGAAAGTGGAACAGAAGCTTAAACTTGTTCTTTAAAAAAAAAAATAATAATAATAATAATAATAATTTAAGGCTGCAAATTAAAGTGACGGTGTCCCACAAGGGTCAATCCTTCAACCAGTGTCATTCATATCATGATTCTTATCATCATTCATATGGCAGCCATGGCCAAGTTTTGAAGATCGTCAAATACCCCGAGGGTGACCCAGATTCAAGACCAACCCACCCCCACCCCTCCCCAACCAACTCCCTACCCAGCCCTAAGTCCCCAATGGACACATGGCTCCAGGGGGACCAAAAGATAAACAACAACACTGCTCCAGTGGGTGCCACTCATAGTGTGTTTGCTGCGATGGGTCAAACTTCATGCTACATGGCAAAAAGAGAGTTCCTTTATTTGCTCCATATGTTTCCCTTTGTCATTTCATTAGAAACCATAACATTCAGTAAATACCCAATGTCATAGTTATTTCTACTTTTTAATAGCAGTTGATAATGTTAAATACTAGAGGAGTGGTGTCTTTTTATATCAATGAGGCAAACCATTCACCCAATTTAAACAAATAAGCAGAAGTAACAGGCAGGAATGCTTCCTTTCACTGTAAATAGATTTCTTCGTTACTTTTACAAGTGCTGCTACGATTACAGCTGCTAATTTGAAGATTGGCAATGCAATTCATTTTTGTTTCGATGCCATTCCATGTGTTCTACATTAACACATTTTATTTTGGTTATTTAATGATTTTAGTTATTTTGCATTATTATTCCAACCTGATCTATAAAATGTGGCTGTAAAGTGACAAAAGTACTAAAAATACTGATTGTGCCATTCATTTTAAATGTGCTCATAACAAAAAAGCCATTTTGCCAGCCTAAAAGTTTCACATGTCCATTCTTCAAACGTAAAGTTTGCCCACCGAAGCAAACATTCTATCACCAATTTTAATCGTAAAATGAATAAAAACTCACCTAGTCCGCGCCATCCATAGCGGTGACATCCCGTGTCCATGATTTCACAAAATCTTAAAATTACGAACGGGGGGACATTGTAGAGAAACGTGTTTGGGTCCATTTTAGACCGTCTCCGCAGATAACAGCCGCGAGTGTCACCCAATTTTTTTATTTTGCTTCTGGTGAAAGTGTGGAAACTCCCGTCCGCTCTCAGACACGCACAAGTGTAGTCATGCGGCGGCGTGCATGAACCTTTTCCGGTATGCTACCCTCGGGCGTTCCGTGGTAAACAATGAGTGACGTCACATCTGTCATTCGCTGAGGATGAAGGGGGCAAGGCTTTTTTTGGTTATTTTTTTTACCCCTGAATTTTCGAGGCACATTTATCACTGCCGCAGTGGGGCTAATTTTCAGCCCTGGAGCGACTAGGCTCGGCTCGGCCCACTACAGTTCACGTTTTAATGAAGATAAACTATTTTACACTTATTGGTGTGTCAAAATAGCTTACAATTCCCTCGAACAAAATTGCATTCGATCAAAAATCAAGTTTTTCAACCGCTGTTGCATTCCAAAGCACGATCAGTGTTTATTTCAACAAGTAAAAGAACATAAATAAATATTTACATGCAATCGGGCAAAGAAGGAGTGGTATGCGAGTACAGTACTGTATACATAATATGGGAAAAGTAATTTTACACTGAAGGCACATTTACCAAACCCAAAACAGCAAGATTAAGGCAGAGAACACCGAACTTCCTGTTTATACTCTTATTTTGAAACCTATTCACACCACTTCTGGTGCAATACTTATCCGACTGCCGCTAACTTTTAAACAGCAACGACAATCGTAGGAGGCTTTCCTATCATGCGTAGTTGCCGTTCTAAGCCTTTTAACGCATTGTTTTTGAACAGAATTTGAATATAGCGACAGGTTAGTTGTTTCTAGTTGTGTATTATTTTTTTTGATAGTTGTGGGATAGAAATGTCGAAGCTTTCCCTGAGAGTTCGTAGTGTTTCTGCCCTCTAGTGGCTAACTTTATGAATGGACATGATCACGTGGCTGTCACTTGTCTGGTTCTGCTGCATTTCTTCTGAGAGGCAAATTCCCATCACTGCCAAAATTATTTGTTCTTATCGGGGACTACTTTTTGTAATCAATCCTTCGTCTCATGGTACAGCAGACCTGCGGCAAACAAGGGGTTAAAAACTTGGTAAATACAAACAAATATAAACAGTATTTGGTTTCATAATTTCAGAAATAATTTTGAAAAGAAAACCAGTGCATACCCAAAACAAGGGAGTGGGAAGATGTTACATATCCGGTTCTGCAGAAAAAGATAATCAGAGTATAAACAGAGTCTCTTTTTTAACCTTTTGCGTCTTTGAATGTGAGGTAAGTCCCTTCACCACCCTGTTTACTGAACTTTATTCTTATTTAAGCACAAATCATAAAATCAAGTCACGGATTTCATCATATTATTGTGGTCGGCCAGTGTGGTTAATTATTTGATTCGATTACAATAAATATTCATTTCGCATGGTGTAAATGCCTGAAAAAGGAAACGTACCCCAAACAAACTCCCTCGAAATCCCCAGGTGGGTCACCCGGCAGGTGTACTTCTCTGTACTTTGCGGGATGAAGGGCACATATTTGGTCACGTGGAAGTACCAGTCTGACTCGAATACCAGCTCTGTCTGATTGGCCTCCTTGATCACGACCCCGTTTCTCAGCAGGTCCACTTCGATCACCGGCGGGTGGAATTGGCTCACGTGGCATAGGAGGGTGTTGTTTTTGTTGAACACTCCTAATGTCCGGCTGTACACCTCAACGACTGGTGGAGCTATAAAAAAAATAACTACATAACTACAAAACGGACTGATCAATTTTCAGGATCGATGGATCTGTTGCAATCGTTGACTCTTCCAGTCTCTCTGTATGTCTTCATATTACGATTATCACGTTTAAAATGATCGTGGTTATCGATATTACCACATTATGCATGGCAGCATGTTTTATCGAGACGAGAAACACCCAAGTGAATTTTAACGCATGCCGAATCTGTTAACATAAAACAACTGAAACGACTTTATTTATTCTCATTCGCATATTTAGAAATTATTTATTCTCACTCGCATATTTAGAAATAATTTTGAACAGATAAACTTACAGTGTTTAGTCACCGTAAACTCCAACAGGCACAAAACAACGAGCACGGTCGCGCAAACCTTCGTATTCATCATTGTGAATTCACTTGATCAGTGATCTGATTTAAAATTAAACGAGTACATGAAAGTAAAATGCATAATTGTTGGCGAGCCGCGAGGGCGGTGTAAAGGTCGACTCGAACTCCGCCCACACGTCTGTGTACCTCAAAGTCCAGAACAATTCACCACCGTACAAAACTCACACTTGTTCACTTGATATTCGGTGTGCCAAGCGGGCGGTGCAACAGTTGACTATAACTGCGCCCACATTTCGGCGCACCTTGGTACTCATAACAACATACCACCAGTCCAATACGCGGAAGTGACTGGCCACTCCCATTTTTTTTTCAGTAAAACATTTTTAATGAAACAATTTAAAAATGTAAACAATTACAAAAGATATCGCTTGCTTCTGACAATTATCTTTGCTGACTCGCTGCAACCTTAACAATTCTTTTTTTTCTTACTTTGTTCAATAAAGCTTTTGGAAAAAAAAAAACAACAACACGTGATGACGTCGTTAGCGATAACCTATTTAAGCTGCGACTAATTGAACAAACGGTCTCTTTCACCTCCAGGGGTACACCTTCAAGTCGACACAATGACCAAAAGGTTGGACAAACTCGACGTTTTAACTGTCTTTTCCTCCCTAACTTTTCCCAATGTTTAACATTAATTCACCTTTTCAGCCTGTTCAACTCTTCCACGGTAAGTCGCCTGCAATTTTAAATGGCAATATGTTCGATTGAACTAACTCTCGTTTTGCAATTTTCTTTTTCCTTTCCAGCGTGCTGACAAGGTAAGTCGCCGGCGTTTGACAAACTGAACGCTTAAAGTTTTTAGTCTTGTCGTTCTAACTTCATGTAACTTTTAACATTAATTCACTTTTTCAGCCTGTTCAACTCTTCCACGGTAAGTCGCCTGCAATTTTAAATGGCAATATGTTCGATTGAACTAACCCTCATTTTGCCATTTTTTTTCCCCCCTTTCCAGCATGCTGAGAAGGTAGGTTGCTCGCGTTTGTAATTGTGTCATTTCTTTCCAGCTTTCGTCTCGAAATGAATGGCCAAATTGACTCTTGAAGGCTTTTAGAGACTTTTTTTTTTTTTTTTTTTAAGGGGGAGGGCTGTTTCTATGTGCTTACCAAATGTCATGTTGGTAACTATTTCTTTGTTTTCAGCCCACCCAGCATGCTGCAGGCCACTGCCAAAGTGTTAACCTGCTCTTGTCACTGGTGAGACAAACACTCATACGCATACAATTATGCTGATGTCATGTTTTAATGTGTTTCAGAGTATGGTGAAAATAAGAAGTACCCCACCTTACTGTTCAATGCACTCTCCAGACTGCTTGAAAAAGCAAGTTGACAGTCTGGCCTCGAGTTGCTGTTTTGCTCCTGGACGAGACGGAAGGACTGTGAGGACATGGTAAATGACTTGCATTCACTATGCCTGACATTCCCTTTTTGTGTGCACAGTTAAACTGCATCTTGACTTCATCCAGAGCTGCCTCAGGAACAAGATGGTGGCGAATGAGGCTGGGTTTGAGCACGCTGCAAAACAAAACGGCTCCCGCGAACATTTTTTGAAGAAATTCTCTTTTGCAGTTCCCCCAAAGCTGCACTGGGACGAGTCTCTCCGGGCCGTCAAAAAGGTAACTTTACCATTCTGTGCTGGGAGACTCATTTTTTCCTTCCTGCTTATGTCCACAAGGTGACGCCAAAGCATCGCGCTTTTTTTTCTTCGTATTTTTTTGGACTGTGCCGAGAGGCCATGGTGGATTCTGCATCCTGGCCACCAAGACGCTGCGCCTGCTGAGCAGAGAAAATTTCTACATGACATCTGAAATTTTGATGCACGATTAAACGAAATGTAATTGAAAGCTTGGCTGGTCCATTCCTTACCTCCTGTTTGTGTTTAGGCTTGTCCACTATGGAGCGCTCTGAAGCTGTTTTAATAATTTTTTTCCTTCCCTCCGTCACAGAATGGGGGAAAACGGTAAGACTTGAAAAGCAAATTTGCCATTGTGGGACTGAAAGATTTCTTACCTTGTGGCGTTTCCCTCCAGAAATCCCAGTTGGTGACGGCCCACCACGACATCAAGGTGAGACCGTGTCACAAGGAAGCGCTTGGTTGGTTTTTGATGGCTTGTGACTCTGCATCATTTTGTCTCTTGCAGACCTGGCAACTGTCATCAAGCGGCTGCTGCAGAAGATACCAACCTACAGTCAATTGCAAACTTTTTTTTTTCCCCCCGCACCTTCCCAGATGGTCATTCAGGCAGAGGCGGCGGAAGGTAAAACATGCCAGCCTGGTTCATGTAGCTGAACAGGATCAGCTTTCTCTTCAACTGGAGGACCACATCCAGAAGGTGGCAGACTTTGGGAGAAGAGGAATTGGAGAAGTTGGCGCTGGTGACAGCTGGTTCCATCTCCAAGAGAAACTTTGCTGAGTGAATGTTCTGACTCGTGTCTTGTTTTCCCAGAAGTGACTTCACTTCGTTTTCCACCTAGGTTTTCTCACTAAGTGGAAAAAAAAAATCGAAGTTTTTTTCCAGAATTTTTTGCTTTTTAAATTTTTTATTTTTCACTTATTTTTCACTTATTTTTCACTTATTTTTCACTTATTTTTCACTTATTTTTCACTTATTTTTCACTTATTTTTCACTTATTTTTCACTTATTTTTCACTTATTTTTCACTTATTTTTCACTTATTTTTCACTTATTTTTCACTTATTTTTCACTTATTTTTCACTTATTTTTCACTTATTTTTCACTTATTTTTCACTTATTTTTCACTTATTTTTCACTTATTTTTCACTTATTTTTCACTTATTTTTCACTTATTTTTCACTTATTTTTCACTTATTTTTCACTTATTTTTCACTTATTTTTCACTTATTTTTCACTTATTTTTCACTTATTTTTCACTTATTTTTCACTTATTTTTCACTTATTTTTCACTTATTTTTCACTTATTTTTCACTTATTTTTCACTTATTTTTCGGTGGGCGGGGCTACACAAATATTTCAGCATTCTGATTGGCTGAGTGTGAATGGGCGGAGTTGTACAAAATTGGCCGCACACGGCTCACTGATTGGTGGATATGTCTGGTGGTGGGCGTGTATATATAAATTATTTAAAATACCACATTCTGATTGGCTGAGTCTGCAAGTGGGCGTGGTCATACCACTATTTAGCATACACCCCGATAATTTAACAGTGGGAGTGGTTATGCAAAGCGATCGGTTTGTGCAGCTCACTGATTGGTTGGTTACTTTTGGGGTGGGCGTGGTTATGTAAATTAATTAGCATGCTTCGTTCTGATTGGCTGGGTTTTGAAATGGGTGGAGTCACATTAAACATTTTGCATAGATCGCGGAAAATTTACATAGTGAGCGTGGTTATGCAAAGTGGTCTGTGTGAGCAGCTCCCTGATTGGCCGGTTTCTGTTGAAGTCGGCGTGGTTATGCAAATGATTTAGCATACGTGGCTCTGATTGGCTGGATTTTGAAATGGGCGGAGTCACGTTGAACAGTTGCATCGATCCGGTAAATTAACATAGTGGGCGTGGTTATGCGTATCAATTAGGCTGTTTGGTGGGCGGGGCTACGCAATTTAATTTTGCATGCCACATTCTGATTGGTCTTTCCCTTGATGGGCGGGGCTGCCCCCTCACCCCATTTTTAAGGGCCATGCATGAATGGCAACTAGTTTCCTGGAAGACGTTCGGCCTCTCGTCCGAGCAGACTTCTTTCGATCGATGCTCAAGGCCAGAAAGGGTGAGCTGTCCTTTCTGGCGTTTGCGCACGAAC
>CAAKHF010009531.1:0-10944 GCA_901007745.1 Hippocampus kuda
ATAATAATATGGTGCGTAATTTTTTATTAAGCACCATCTTAATTTTTCCAAAAGGGAACACTTGTTTCAGTGCAGTTTCTGCTGTTACTGGAGATATTTTAGCGGACTATAGTCACTAGTTTTACCAGCATGGATGAATTGAATACTTCATTTACCTTTCTAAAAAACTGTCGAATATCCATCCTGTCGACTCAACCTGACTTTCGGCAATGAACTGTCAGTTGTTGCGTTCGCATTTGATGTGTCGATGGTTACAGACTGTTGTTTCTGTATGCTTGTTGCAGAATAACGAGACACCGGACACCAGAGTGTTCGTTATGTGCCGCTGTATTCAAAACTGCTGGCCGCACAAACAAGCGCACACACTTCCCCCGTGCTGCTGGGGCAAACCATTCTGAAAGAGGGGAGTTTCACTCCCCCTAACAACTGTCGTCATCGCCACATCAAATGCGAACGCAACACCTGTTGCGTTCAGGAAACCTGGGAGATTTAACATTACAATAATGGCAGGTTATCGAAATATAATTGAAAATGGCCACATTACATTGAATTTGATGCAATATATTAGCAAAAGGAAAGGAAAATAAATAAAACTTTTTTTTTAAATAATGCAATGAAATTATTTAGGGGGGCTAAAGACATTTTGAGGGAGGCTGAAGCCTCCCTAAAATAGGCCTAATGACGCCAATGAGTATACATATGTACAAATCTTGAAAATGAGGGGGAAGACAAATATGTATTTATTTTTTTCAAAGTGGTCTGAAAGTGCATGTCAAAAGAAGAATTGCGGACTTTTCACCCCCAAAAAGAAGGGAGGCAGGGAGGAGTAGGGTGGAACTGACCGAGGTGTATTTCACAAAGATACAAACAGGAGTACACCGGAAAATTACGAACTAGAAGTATTCAAACAAAGTCCTGGAAATCATAAGGAAGCCAAAGTAACAAAAGAAACCTGCGGCAGAAAACAAAACGTGACAGGCGCGGAGGACACACTGACAATGACCCAACAAAGACTGACAGAACTCAAGGAACTAAATATGAGCAAAGTGACGAGACAACGAGAAACACTTGGACAAGACGCAAAGGGTTGAGGGAGCTGATTGGTTCAACACAAGGGACACTGATGACGAGAACAGGTGGTGACAAAATGGGCACATGAGGAAACAAAACCAAATGTAACCAAACAAACATAACAGCGTTGCTGCTCCGAGCGCGGGCAGGGGCACACACGGGCTCGGCAGCGGGATGGTAGGGGCTGTCGGGTGACCCTCTCGAATGCTGCACCCAGTCCAGTGCATAGTTCCAAGAGCATCGATCGATGGAATGAAGATGAGCTTATGAGCCAGTCATCATCATGGGCCACGAAATGTTTGCGGTCCCAACTCTTCCATCTTCATTGTCTTGGAGCTGTGCCGGGAGTTCTGTCATGCAACATCACGCGTGGCTGTCAGTGCAGAATTCATATGCTGATTAGGCAACCACACTGTTTGCGTTACATGTGGGCAAGATGGCATAAATCAGATCCATCTCAATTAATCAATCAAAACACTTCAATAGAGAATTCAATAGGAATGAGGAGCAGCATGAATATAAAAATAGAAAAATCAGTGCATAATTTATGATTAAGTGAAACTGGATGAGTGAGGGGAGGTGGCCCTGTGTCGAGTGGCGAGCGCGTCGACCTGACAATGCAGAAGTACCGGGTTCGATTCCAGCTTCGGCCTTCCTGTGTGGAGTTTGCATGTTCTCCAGGGGCTGCGTGGGTCTTCTCTGGGTACTCTGGTTTCCTCCCACATTCCAATAACATGCATGGCAGGTTAATGGAACACTCTCAATGGTCCCTATGTGTGACTGTGCGCGTGAATGTTTGTTTGTCTCTGTCCAGGTCCACCTGGTTTATTTATTTATTTTTTATTTAAGCCCAATTTCCTCTATCATAGATATCTTCAAATCGAATTGAGAGCCTAGTACAGCAGAGTTGCACAACTGAAGAGCAAATTTCCATTCCCTCCGGATATTGTGGATTTGGGGGTAAAGGAAACAAGCATATAACAACATTGCGGTCTTAAACGAATACCTTAACCGAGCTGCCAAGACTTGAGGGTAAACTTGAGGGTACTTTTTTACTTGAAATCTGCATCTGCATGTTCTGATTTTATCACCGACGAATGACGAGTGACGAACCGGCAAAATTTAATAAATTGCCAACCTCTGGAATATAATTATCAGTTTGTTCTTGTTTGTTTGTTTTTTAATTAACAGTTTTTAATCAGGCTGCCAAACCTCTGTCGATTCATGTATTGTCTCTATTGTTTCATGTTAGCCATAAACCTCACTGGTGTGGAGGTATTGTTTTGAACGCTTTTTGTTCTTTTGGTTTTTTTGTTTGCTGCCTTTCCAGCAGCTCCTAAATTTTGTTCTTCGACTTCTTCCTTTCATAACTTTGCTGCTGTGAATTGGGAATTTCTCCATTGCGAGACTAATAAAGGTTTTATCTTATCTTATCTTATTATTCAATGAGGCCTTGTGGAGGGGTGTCACATGTGTATCTGAAGAAGGACGGGGATGCCAGAATGTATTTTCTCAGATCACCATCATAGTCCACTTGCGTTATGTCCAAGTGCGACAGTGAGTGACCAGTTTCAGTATATGGAGCATCCACTGAAGTGAAACAATATGACCTTGTGCATACAAATGTGTCAATCAAGCAAGATGTCGAAGTGTAGGCTTTTAGGTAACTAAATCAAAAGTAGATCTAAACTTTGGCTTACTCTGTATTGGGCATACATATGGCCCATCCTCTAAAAGACTGACTCTATTCATCACCTCAGCTCGTGGCAAAAAAATGTCACTCGGCCTCTGATGGCATGTAACACAGCTCATGGAGAGCCATCATGCTAAAGGCCAGGTTTGTTTGAAGTCGGCTTTGCAATGCATCAGTGGCGATGACCTACATTCACCATCACTCCTTCCTCCAAGAGTGTGTGGCAACGCGGCCTCATTTCAGCATTCTCCATCCTCCAACTATGTCAGCTCACATATAAACATTTGCCACAGAAGACACATTGCGACAAAATGCCCCTGACCCACACCCACTAATTCACATTCCCCACACCGCCATGTTTGTCCCTTGGGATGAAGGTGGAAGGCCGAGTTAAACAGTAGAGGGGAGGCAGATGCTGGGAATAGTAATGCAAAATGAGTAAAAGCAACACACACATCAAAAGAAAACAAACACAGCCATTTCATTTATGTAAGTGCACACATGAATTGTGCGAGTTGGACTGACTAAATGAGCAAGTGGAGAAATGTTAACATATTTGGAAGCGGTCTATGTCCTTAAGGTACACAGTTTTTCCTCATTTATTCACATCTAAATGTGGCTACTAAAAACCTTCCCACGCAGCACACACAACGCAACAAAATGTTTCAAGTCAACAAGCAGGTTCAACAAGCCAGAAAGTGCACAAGCAATGTTTTAATTATGCATGATGCACACCATTACATTGGCCTGTCAGTATGGGGAAATCGCAGCCTTGATGACAGCTACCACCCATGGCTTTTTGTCACTTGGTCCAATGGCTCCAAAACACCGTTCACAGAAAAGAGATACAATAAATCCATATCTATACGAAGTTCATGTTCCAGTTTCTGTTGCTATTTTACACAGTCTTTGTTCGTACAAAAAAAAAAAAAAAATGTGCGCATAATCCACACCAACATTGCAGAAGAGACACAGGAAGACTGCTGTTGCATTCCCACTTGCTCACGAACATACAGTTATCAAAGTGGGTTTGTAGAAGACAGTTATGGCCTCAGAGGGAGGAATTTCTGTATGCGCCCGTATCACACTGGACGCCAGCACGCTCAGCAAACAGCTTGTTCTTGCCTTGAGATGCAGAATGGTGAATAAATGAATCATCCATCCATCCATTTTCTGATCCGCTTTTTTTTCACAAGGGTCGCGGGCGTGTTGGAGCCTATCCCAGCTGTCTTCGGGTAGGAAGCGGGGGACACCCTGAACTGGTCGCCGGCCAATCGCAGGGCATACATAGACAAACAAACATTCACGCGCACAGTCACACGAAGGGACAATTGAGAGTGTTCCATTAACCTGTCATGCATGTTATTGAAATGTGGGAGGAAAGCCGAGTACCAGGAGAAAACCTAAGCAGGCACGTGGAAAACATGCAAACTCCACACAGGAAGGCCGGAGTCGGAATCAAACCGTGCACCTCTGCAGGGTTTCATTCAAAAAAGAAGTCGGTGGGGATTTACAACATATAAGAAGGGAACTATACGTTGTGCCGTAATGTCATAAATGGTGCCACTCGGTGCCATAAATTACAAATGATACAATTAGAAATGCAAAATTAATATTTTATTTAATAAGTCATTTACATTCAATGGAATTGCCAACCTAATACAGTCAAACCTAATTAGCTGGGTGACTCAATGCATTAATTGTTTTTTAATTATTTGTCCTGTTATGCAAATGAGTACACAGGAGATGTTTATGGACCCGTGGATTTCAGTGGGTAAAATGTTGTTTAAGATGGTGATTCAAAGCATTTCTTGTTTTGTTTAGTGAAATATATTAAATGAACATATAAATTCGAATATTACATTGGAATTTTGTTTGATAATGGGGAAAATGTTTCTTTAGCATTAGATTTATTGCCGTTTTACAAATGAAATTCATTTTTCAAGCCAGAACTGTGAAAAGATTCGGATAACGGCTGTGGTCATTGTTGTTTATCTTTCTTCATGTCAAAATGTCTTGAAGAGCTTTTGGTGGACAAAATGCATCATTATGTTCACAATCGTAATATTTCATTGGAGTAAAAAAAGGCAATGCCAGGTTGTCAAGGGAGAAAAACAACACGACCAACCTAAATAAAGTGAGGGTTTAAAAGAGACAACTTGAAAGTTCTAGCGTCTTTCCATAAAAAATGCAAACATCCGTGCGATAAATGAAGCCTTGAAAATGCCGAAGTCCCCGACTCTAATCAAGTCACACCGAGTACCCTCGGGGTTGTCTCTTGTGGTCTCCTTAAAAATTTAAGATTTCATATTCCTCACCTTTAAGCAAGCACCTGGAAACTGTGTTAGGTTAATGTTGGTAATCTGATGTTAAGAACACATCAGGAACAGGAAGACTCAGGAGGCAGGCATGGTTGTCTTTCTTGCAAGAGAGAGCGCGCTAAAACATGTCTCGGTTCACAATCTCAGAGCAGCTCTGCAGCTGGCTCTGCAATGTAAACCGTTACAGGTTCCGGGGCAACTCTGAAGAGAGCGCGTTTGTCTCCTTGCATTTATTGGAAGGATTTCCCTGATACACGATCTTCTAACGGGTGTGGGGAGTATTTTCACATTCCACAACGGTTTCAGTAAAGCAGAGTTTCAATAAGAACACACAGTTCATTCCTGAGATGTCGTCAAACGGCCCCTACTGGATGTCGAGGGTCCACGAACACAACTTCCACAACGTCCCTCTCATGGTGTCCTGGGTTGATGTTATCTTCTCACAAGCAACAGTTAATTTGACCAGAAGCCGTTCACTTAACAAGATATTGTCTCAAAAGCTAGAACAGGAGCAGCCTAAGCTCTTCCGGTCCGACAAGTCTACCATTATCAACCTACCCCATTGTCTATGAGGTATTTGCGAGGTTTCACTCTGAAACAGCTTTTAAAGTTACACAATGAGTAAATATGGGATAACAGAATTACATTTATTCCAACAAACTGCAAGAAGCCAGGAGCACGAGTAGCCCCAAAGACAATTTTGCAACTGCATTACTTCAAATACACATCATCAAAGGCCATTTAATTGTCACAATGGCCATCTTCTTGCCACCGACACGATTCGTCGTTTCTTCTCATGCAATATCGATACAGTGAGTACAAGGAAAAGCAAAGCGCATTGCCGCGCTTGTGCAGAATGAGGTACCATGTTGTTTCCTCTTTAAACTCCGAGCATCTATGGCCGGCCAAAGCTGTGATCCATAATTTATTAGCTCTGAGCACTGTATGTTGAAGGATGCGCATCAGGGGTGGAGTCGTACATTTCTTACTGAGGCAAAGCAAAAATCTCCTTTTCAAAGAGCATGTCACAGCGTTGCGACACATTTCTCGACAAACGCATGACGCTAAAACATGTCGGAGAAGTCAACAACCTTCAGCTTGGAAATAATATTGGGACACGCAAGGGAGGGCAAAACTGCAGCTACCAGTGCCACGAGGTAACACGTGCTCCCCGGTGTTGACGAAAGCGTCTTTGGGATGTGCCTTTAATTGAGCTTAATAAATGGTCCCTTCAGAACAAATTGTAGGCGTATGTGTATTGGAAATAGTGTATTTTGTGAGCACAGTGATGTTGCCTTTTCGTTTGGGGGATGGGGGGGGGGTCATTTCCTACACAGGAATGAGCACTGCTAACGTTGCAATTCAAAGATGTGCTTGATTAATAGCATGCATCTTTGAGTGTGCGGTGACTGCAAGACGCCAACGCCGCTGAGGGGCGGGAACATGAAGGACATTGAAATGCAGCGTAGATAAAAGCAGTCATTATTTCTGTACTGGCAACCTTGAGCGTCCAGAGATAAGATGGTTAAAACTGGGGCTAGGCTGCAAGATTTTACATCTTGTGTTCATTTGGACCGGTTTATCGTTTGTCACAAAACGTACTGTAAATGAGCTTACGCTTTGGAGCATCCATTTCATGAACAGGGAATCCATATGAGGGGTCAACACTGCAGTCAAAAAAAAAAAAAGACCTCCGAGTCAGATTTACTCTGGCGAGCTTTGATCGATTGACACCCTCAGCAGTGGCACGTTAATCTCCAAAGCTTTTGGAAATACGCCCTGTGCTGTATCAATGCCAGTTTGCAGTCGTCAAATCGGAATCTGTACCATAGACTTACTTTCCAGTCCTGTTAAGCGTGAGGCATCTATTCGGCGGAACAAGCCATCATCAGACCAATGGATTTTGTGCAAAATGCTGAAGGAAGGTGGAGTGATAGCTAACAAATCAAGTCAATTGTGCTTGCAAGTACTTGTAAAATAGGAATAAATTAAGATGCTAAATGGTTCTCGACCAAGGCCAGACATTCCTAAATGCGAGGCTGACTTCTTTGGGACACAAAAAGCCATATAACCATCTGGGTGGTACCATCACTCTTCAGTGCAAGTGCAAGTGCCTCATTGTATCAGCAATTCTTTACTTGGATACTGAACCAATTATACCTGCTGACAAACAAACAAAATTGCAATCAAAACAAGTCCTCTCGCCTTAATACTTTTTGGTATTGAGCCGATTGTCTCAGCCAAAATAGTCGAATGAGGGGGCCAGACCGGGGGTTCTCAGGGAAGTTTTTGCGGAGACAAAAGCGGTCTTAACCTGCTCTTCAGAAACAATGTTGCTGACTGCTGTGAAGGCAACATTGGAGACAAATCTTGACTGAGAAAAAGTGTCTGACTGAGAAAGTGAGAGTCCACTTCATATTGTCACGTTGCGAGGTGGTGGTGGACCCCAAAAAGCAGGCATGAGAGGAGCAGGGTGTATTTGACGAGTTGTATTGAAGACAAAGAAAACTAAATCCAAAAACCAACAAAGTCCAAAGTATCAAACAAAAATCATGACTGAAGATAAAACAGTAACCAAAACATGACTAAAACAAACCTGGTTGCAGCAAACAAACGAACATGACAGTAGCTAGAGCAAACAATGACCCGACAGTGAGTGGTCTGGCTGGGAGTCCTTTTATAGCACTAATTACTTAATGACCAACAGGTGTGCAACTGCAGGGGAAAAAGCCCCACAGTGCCACCTGTTGGTCACAAACTGAAACGTGACAGTACGCCTCCCTCAAGGGACGGATGCCAGACGCCAGAAGTTGTCCAAAGGCTTGCCTCGCCGGGGAACAGGAACTAAATGCAACGGCAACCCTTGCCTCGCCGAAGAACAGGAACAAGAAGCGACGGTGACCTTCACCTCGCCAGGGAACAGGAACAAAAGCGACGGCAATCCTTTGGCTGGGCGTGGCCTGACGTGGATGGAGCTCGACGTAACGTGGGACATGGGACAGCCGGACATGAACAGGGGCTCGGCCTGACGTGGGCGTGGACGTGGCACGGCTTGTCGTCGACGTGAATGTGACTCAGATCGAACAGACACGTGACGAGCCTCGGCTCAACGTGGACGCGGACGGGGCTCGGCCCACCGTAGACGCGGCTTTGACGAGACGAAAACAGGACAGCCGCATCACCAGCGCTGCCTGAAAGGGGAAAGGGTGTCGGCCGCAGTCGAGCTCCGCCAGGCACATGGTGGAATAGGGACCAGTCCTTAGTACCTGCGGGGTCCAGGTGGTCGGGTCATTCTGTCACGTTGCAAGGTGGTGGTGGACCCCAAAAAGCAGGCAGGAGGGAGGAGCAGGGTGTATTTGAAGAAGTGTATTGATAAAACACAGAAAACTAAATCCATAACCAACAAAGTCCAAAAAGTATCAAACAAAAATCATGACTGAAGATAAAACATAACTGTAGCCAAAACATGACGAAAACAAACCTGGTTGCAGCAAACAAACAAACATGACAGTAGCTAGAGCAAACAATGACCCGACACTGAGTGTTCGGGCAGGAGTCCTTTTATACAACTAATAATTACATAATGACCAACAGGTGTGCAACTGCAGGGGGAGCCCTACAGTGCCACCTGTTGGTCACAAACCAAATCATGACACATATTATTTACATTTTATGCAGGACAAGGAACTATTGATCACTTCTCCAAGGGGATACCAGAAAACTCAAACGGGACACTTCAAGAACCAAATACGGAGTAAAAATGGAGAGAAGATCGCCGCTATCTTTCTACCCGCGTCGTGTTGAATTATTGCGTGACCGTGCGTGCTCTACACAGGCTGTGGTTGCCACACTGAGATGACGGGGTGGTCTGCTTCGTCAAAATAGAAAATGATTGTACAGTTGATACATGCACAAAACTGATGAGACGCCGCTGCGTGGGTGGCGCACACTCCCCTCTATTAATATAATTGGAAAATGAAGACGTGGCTGCTGACGTCGCTGTCCTCCAATCATATAAGAAAAAAGAACGCATTGTGCTAACGTGCGCGATGGATTGCTAATTCTCGAGATGGTTATTTGAAGTGAAGCATGGCATGTTTTCTTCATCCCTCAATCATGTCACACTATAATTGCAGTACAGTGCTTTGCTGTTCAGCATCGACATGCAAACCTCAATCGTTATTCTGCCTGGCATGTCCTCTGCATTAAAATACTCGTCACCCAACATTACACATCCCCTTATTGGAGTTTATGTTTGATATTGCGGCTTTCAAAACCAGTGAACAAGAATCCTGGTGCAAGAAATTATCAAGTGAAGAGGACAGGTGGCAGCTGACACAGAAAGGGAGGGAGGGAGCCACGTCCATGAGCACCATGGACAAATACTGCACTCAAGTGTTTTTTTGTTTGGGTATCAACATTTGAAAGCACATTTCTTCTCCTTGCACAAAATAGGCTTTTTAGTCTTTTCACCCTCGACGGATGATGACAAAATGTAAAAGAGATGTCACCAGAGAAAGGTAGAGTCTGTTTGGCATCTTGTTTGATTGTGTGATTGTGTTCTTAGAGCCTTAAAAGGCAGGGAGAAAAACACAAAAACAGGGACTGGAGCGACATGGAGGAACGTGCAGCAGGGATCATTAATGACGAATGAAGCAACGAGAGCCTTGAGCTGTTGCCGAGCCGGAACTGGGGTCATGGGAAACTAACCCACTGCTGAAATCCATTATTTGTCCTCGGGAGTCCACTGTGTCGCCCCTCCCTTTGTGTTGCGTTTTGTTACCTTTTTCAGTGTGGGCTGGGCGTCTTCCCAAATCAATGCACCTGCCTCACCTACACACCTGCCATTCTTCACCTCGTCAGCTACACCCACCCCTTGCAGCATAAAAGCCGGCCTGAAGAGCCACCCGTTGCCAGTTCATGGGCCATCTTCTCAGGCGTACTTTCTGCTGCTTAGATGCTACGATCCTGCCTTCCTGTACACCTCCATTTGGCTCCTCTGACCACTTTGGTTCTTGCTTCTTCGAACTGTCCTTTCTTCCTGACAATTAGTGATGGGAAACTGAAGCCTCATGAAGCAATGAGGCCTTCCATCCAACTGGGTCGGTTCTGGGCCAACGCATCATGAGGCTCCATTTGTTCTATTGCGCCATCATGTGGACAATAAATGTCGTGACACAGTGATTAAAATACCATGGATTTGATGGAGTCGAAAGGGCAGGGAGTTGTGATGTGAATGAATGTGCGCGTTACTCGAAAGAATGATTGCTTTATTTTCGACATTGACATAAACAAGGAACAAGATACACCTTTCACTCATTTTTATTGAGGAAAACAAGCATTTCCAAAGTGTTTGGCTTTAAACGGTTTCTTTTTTTCGATAGGATTTCTCCTGCTTTTGAAAATAGTCTTTCACAAGGGACGGATGAGGCTGGGGTACAGAGAAAGGTTATAGCTAATTTGTAGAGGTTTGGGTAGACATGTTTGTGCAGCTCCCAGTAGTCCAGGGGGTTTGACATCCTGCTGATGTTGGGTTCGCCCAGGTAAGTGTGGACCTCCAGTCGCATCTGCGGTCTCATTCTGGGTCCTCCTCTGCATGACTGTGTGGTCCAGTCGCCGCCACAGTTTGTCACCTAAGACACAACAAACAGACTAATAGCCAACAACAAAGTTTACACTGGGCGGCTCGGTAGTCCAGTGGTTAGCACGTCGACTTCACAGTGCAGAGGTACCGGGTTCGATTCCAGCTCCGGCCTCCCTGTGTGGAGTTTGCATGTTCTCCCCGGGCCTGTGTGGGTTTTCTCCGGGTGCTCCGGTTTCCTCCCACATTCCAAAAACATGCATGGCAGGCGGATTGGG
>CAAKHF010009532.1:10794-27423 GCA_901007745.1 Hippocampus kuda
ATTCATAGTTTTCCAAGTGTTTTTTTTTTTTTTTTTAGAAAAACAAGTACTGTCCTGTGTTTCTTCCTATTCATTGACAGAACGTTTGTCTAACAAAAAAAAAAAAAAAGACTGAGGTCACCCATTTCCCATTTTGTATCAGATTCTTGTGTTTGATAAAGGTGCCAATGAAGTTACTGTCATACTGTCATTGATTTTGATGAAACGAGCTACTATTTATTGTTGACTTTTTTTTTTTTTTTGGTCAACTAGGTACTCTCTTTGAGAAAACAAAATTTCAGGTCCCATTCACAATATGGTACTTTTGTAGTCTGGAACACAGACAAGATGTTTCATTTCATAATAAAAGCTCAGATGCGAAAGTGTTGTTTGTCCGTGTTATGTCGGAGATGTATAATTCAGGTTAAAAAGTGACACATTAGAAACACCATCGGAAATGGGTGTCAGAGTACATCAAACTGAAAACAGGCAACTTCATTTGGCGTGCGTGCACGTGCGTGGGGTGGACCTTGCGCCCGGCCACCTCATTTACAGTTCAGGTCGTCATGTGTGATGTCAGCTTGTAAGAGTTTGATAAACAGTCACCGTGCGTACGTGTGGCGCTGATAAGAGCCACTTAAGTGTGACTCAACTGCTTTTTTTATTCACCAGACATATTTCATTCTCAGGTGGCCTCCTACATAGTCATCGCGCTGCTGCCTCCACGAAATAACATTTTTGCTGCATATGCGCCTGCTATGTAACATGAATCATCACTCAGCTTGTCAATCAACAACGCAAGCTCATTATAGATGCATTTTGTTTTTCCTCTTTTTGTTTTCTTGCTATAAATTATTTTCCTTCCCTCAAAACTCTAAACACAACAGCTCATCATGATAAAGTGAAAAATCTGAATATTGTGCAGACGACCGGTTCAGGGTGTCCCCCGTCTACTGCCCGAAGACGGCTGGGATGGGCTCCAGCACCCCCCCCCCCCCTCGACCCTTGTGAGGAGAAGCGGATCAGAAGATGGATGGATGGATAATAAATAAATCACTCCCACCTTTGATGGGTTCTATAACGGTTACAGAACCCATCAAAGGTGGGAACATATTTACATACAAAACATATTTTGTATTCCGAAATAGATAAAACGGAATTAAGGCAAGTTCTTTCTGTGCGGCCCGGTACTAAATGTCCGCAGACCGGCGGTTGGGGACCCCTGCCATAACCGGTTCAACCTAATTGAAAAACAGAGTGAAATTGAAAAAGCATACGACAACAGCCTCAAATAAAGCACAGCTCTTCTAGTGGGCTTTTCCTGCCCCATTTTTCCCTTTTTTTGTAAACATGTCTGAAGGTTTTGTACAAACACTGACTGTTTTTGAACCATTGAAAATTCCTGTCACTTAAACTAAGGCTCCAGTTGTAGCTGAAGGGGATAGAAAAGCATAATTTTGTGCAGTGTTGTGTCTGCATTAGTATTGGGACAAAAAGTTCAACCTTGCTTACATAGACTAGAAAGTGTTGGGGAGATTTCAAGTGTGATTTTACAAAATCTTGGTGGGGTTGAATGATTTTGTCAGGAAAAAAAAAAAAAGCTTCCATCTTGCCATTCTACCCAATAGTCCAAACGTATGACAAAGACAGCAGATTGTTGTCATGTGTATGAAGCAGCTAGAACTTGCCCTAAATTCCTGCAAGTCCTTCATTGTTCAGGTTGGCCTCAAGTTTGAAAGAAAAATGTCAAGTTCTTGGTTCATGTCATTGTTGTGCCATATTTTTCTCCACTCGGTGGTTAGGGCTTTGTGTTCAATGGTGCATTTAATCAAGTGAACATTATTTTCGACTCTTCTCCCGACTGATACCTTCGAATGAGCTGTGGAATATCTTTGCTGGCTTGTGCTGTAAGATGTCACAACGAAAAAATCGGGAAAGGAATACTAGAACATCTGAATTTTATTTGAAGTTGTTGGATTTGGGGTCTATGTGCCCTGACTGGCTGGTAACCAATCAAGGGTGCTCCTTCCCCTCTCACCAAATCAGATGAGTACAGCTATGGCTCACCCATGACCCAAAATTAAACGGATAGATGTGCACTGGTGATTTGAAAACAGACGGAAAACAGAGAGAAGTGAGGAGATAAAATTCTTTATATCTTCCCATAAAAGGTAACAGTTGTACAAATAAAGCACTTTGAATACAAAAGCTAAAAAATATCTATAGTAAATGTGTTGAGAAAATACTTTGGTTTTGTTTTGTAGTCATAATGCTGCCACCCAGTGGCTGCTGTGCTGTTAAGCACATGAATTGAAGTCCATAGTCAACCCAGGTTAAAGTTCACCATGTATTTATATATTATTTACACTAAAATGCTACAATGTAACACTTTGAGCTGTCCACATTTATTTAAACTCCTTTAATTTGCCTGGGAATACATGTGTGTTTAGGTCACACATTGGAGGAGGCCAAGCAGGGCGCATTTGGCGAGAAAAAGTCACTGGCGCAGAAGCCCTCCTCAGACAAGTGTCCGTACTCGTTGTTGTAGAAGGTCTGACCCGACAGCTGGTTGAAGAAATTTGGATGTGTGGAGCTGGTGGAGCCAAAGTTGCGACCAAAACAACCATGCGAAGCCGTCAGAGGCTCCGTGCTGCTGCTGCTGCTCATGCGTCTGCAGGCGAAACACCAAAATGGGCAATACGTAAGCAAAAACATGTCAGTGTTGTCTTGCTATCTACATTTTATGATTATTACAGTGGAACATCAAATAACACCAAGGGAGTGTTCCATTAACTAGTCAAGCATGTTTTTGGAATGGGGGAGGAAACCGGAGTACCCGGAGAAAACCCACGCAGGCACGGGGAGAACATGCAAACTCCACACAGGAAGGCTGGAGCTGGAATCGAACCCACAACCTCTGCACTGTGAGGCCGACGTGCTAACCAGTCGACCACCGGGCCGCAGTGTAAAAAGTCTTCATTTAAAATAGGTATTTTTGAACTTGTGTGCGAACTGCTTGGTGCTCAAGTACCATGTGCTCCATTATGAAACCATGGCGTACCATGACATTCAACAATCGCTTGCAAACAAAGGGCCGAGTGAACTATATTTATTCAGAGCACACTGCACAAAGGTTTGATTTAAAGCAGATATTCCTTTGGCCTGGTTTGAAAGAATTTCATTTTTGGGTTCTCATGTCAAACCCATGGACCATACTTTCTGAGAACCACCCATATGTGTATATTTTATTTATTCTACATGAAGTCAATGCTTAAGAAGTGTAGTCCACATGTTTACCTAGCGTAAGCCTGACCTATGAAATATTTATGCATAATCAATATGATACAGTACAAATTACAGATTCATTCTTGCTTGTGTTTGTTAAAAAATATATGGGAAGAGAAGCTTGGAAAAAAAAGTAATTGCATATTAAATCATAATTGCAATGTTGAGGTGGAATAAATAAATAAATACTATCCAACAATAGGAATAATAGCCATTGTTTAATTCACCTTTTTGCGAGAGCCCCCTTGTGCCTGTGTTCAAGTCTCTCTAACTCCTCGGAGGCTAAAACCATCCCGCTGTCCGTCTGGTTATCCTGCAGAGATAATGTCACATAAAATCTTGTGATCCGCTGAGCTCAGAAAAAGCACAACAGTCACGCTCCTAAAATCAACTTTCTTTCTCATTTGGATGATTCACTCTTGATCCTGTCTACGTATTCTTTGATTGAAAATGGCAGATGAAAAATACATATTTTATACATTTTTGTCAACAAAATCACAACGTAATTTGCTGTACATTACAATATGACAAAGACATGACGGTGGTTTAGTGGTTCGCCCGTCTGCCTTAGAGATGGGTTTGAATCCCTGCTCAGGCCCTTCTGTGCAGCAGTCTGATACAACTCCAAATCACTATGCGTTTCTGTGGAGCAATAACCCCTTAAAATGTCAAGAACTTTGAAGGTGAACCCAGCCCATATGCTGTATATATTTGACAAAATTGCTAACAATAGTCTGACACCTCTTACCTGAGTGCTCTTCTGAGGGTGAATCTCCAAAGGAAGCTCTTCAAACGTCTTCACTCTTGGCTGGCACGCCTTTGAGGGTCCCGCAAGCGCGCAGCCGGCAAAGGGCACAAAGTTATAATACCTGCTTGAAAGACGAGTGAGAGGTCAGCACATCAAATACGTGACAGCGCATCGCAATGAGACGTCATTAAATTCAGACTCAAATAAGACCTCCGGTGGCCTATTCCGCTCAGAAAACACGTCATCAACAGCTAAATGATCTCAATTCTGTTCCCAAGGGCTTATAAGTTTAATGACCACACTCCCAACAGTCAGGTCATTCCATTGGGAAAAAAAAATAATAATAATAATAGAGAAATAAAAGATTTTTATTGGCAAAAAAAAAAAAAAAACTCAAGGGAAGTTGACATGTTAACAAAAATGGCGTCCAACTCATTGTCGTCATTGGTAATGGTTTTCAATACTGTAAACATTACACCTGCATTTGATTCTTAGAGCATACTGTAGGTATTGTTAACAAATTTTATTTGAAATCAAAAGTCATGAAAAATTGGGGCAAGTAAATACAGAATTATAAAACTGTTAATCAATGAATGTTCCAAAAGGTGTCAATCTGTCAGTCAAGCCTACATCTGTCAGTGAGCCGCTTTTCCCATATTTCAGGCTTTGTGGATGACACACTCGTTGGCAGGTTCTTTTCAGTCACTCCTGCAAATGCTACAACATTTCACCCGTGGACCCCCTCTGCCTTCGCGGGTTTGTTTGCCTGTCTCCGTGGCTATTGCGGCTTCTGCTGCGACAACCTGCTGTCTGTAAATTGTCATTTAGGACAACAACGAAGTCTGAGCATCCCTGACTGGATGACAGGACAGTACGTGACTTTGGCCCAAGACAAATTTCCAATCTTTCAAGTGCCACCATCTCAACTGTCAAGTTAAGACCTCTATATCCAGGCTTTGAAGTGACCGATCACAGTTGGTATTAAATTCAAAGTGAAGTGTTTCCCAACTTTTATGAGCCAAGGCACATATTGTACGAATCATACACAGGATGATGATCTCATCTCAACTGACTCACACATTTTACTTACTCTGTGTGAAATCTGGGCTCGTATAGTTGAAGACAAAGCAATTATTTTCGTTGCATGCATAGCAATACGATACAAAGCTTAATTGGACCGTCTACCATGTTGTGGAAAATCATTTTGCATGTCGCTGGCATACGAAGATGAACAATGTTACATTATTCGTGGTGGATAAATTGTATTTTCCAGACCAATTAAGTGAACCTGATGATCTCTCATGGCACAGCACTGAAATCACAGGTCTGTGGGGCAGTTTTTGTTTATCACCACAAGCTCTTGCTGTATCTGAGAAACAGCGATCTAAATGTATTCTCTGATGATTATTATTGCATGAAGTATCATGTAAGAGCAAGCAAGAAATGGACTTGCATCAGTACCTCGTCGGCAGCGCGTTGCCGGCTAGCCTCAATTCCTCTTCAGATGGAGGCCGTGATGAAGCTTGAGAAAAGCCGTCATCTTCGGAGCTCTGCGAGTGGTTCAGAGGGATGTAGTCCTTCCCATCCTGGGAGCAAAATTGATATGAGGAACATCAGGGAGCACTCTCACTGGATTTGTTACTTCAACAGGTGTATCTCACAGGCAGACTGTTGTCCTGCAGCAGGTCTCCCAGGGTTTGGACCAGGGCGGGGAATTGGGGCCTCTCTTTGGGCTCTCCGTGCCAGCACGCCAACATGATGCCGTATCTACCACCAGAGGGCAGCAATGTCATACAAAGAATGCTCAACGCCCAACTATCCATCCATCCGTTCTCTGCACTGTTTATCCGCTAATGAAATATTCTCTTTAGGGTTGTCAGTAATTGATATCATTTCGATGGAAACCAAAGTGCTGGAAAGCAAAGAATTTTTGCTTAGTTTTGTGGTGGACTACCGTGCTGCATCACAAGATGATACTGCTACTACTTTGATGATACAAACAGCATAAAGGTAGGTATGCTGAAAAAAAAAGAGTGCTTCATTTCTTCATGTGCATCGGTTGCACATGATTAAAATGTGATGTCATTGTCTACTTGGAAATAAGCAATATCTTAGTTGAGCACTCTTTAACCATGTGCAACTCATGATCGATTAACTACAATGGCTTTTCCAGTGGAGGTATAGGTCTCGGTAGGTCGATCAATATTTGTGATCAAAAGCCACATTTGAATTTAACAAATAAAAAGAGGGGCCAGGTCATTCATAGAAAGGGTTAAAAACGTGTATTTAAAAAAAAAAGTTTCTTTTCATAAGAGCAATTATTTTGTAAAATGTTGTCATCCATAATTAACCCATCGGATCGGGTTGAACATTGGATTTGGGCAGGCTGAAGAGCCGAAGTCGGACGCGGTCATGATTTTTCCACCATGAACATGGATCTTACATTTCAGGGGAGGCTGTTTCTGGAGCTCTCATTCTGACACCATCTTTTAATCGTTTGCAAAACTCCTCATCAATTTGTACTCCCGGATATGGAGAGGCTCCTGGAAGAGCGTGCGAGATAGAACAAAGAAAGTGGCACATGAAAAATTAGGCATGACGATTTAATCTGCTTCTCGAAATCCAACATAATTCCCCAATTGCTCTGTGCAGACAGAGAAATTTACACTTCAATGGCGACCCCACACTGCCAGAAAAGACTGTGTTTGAACTCCCCTTTCTTTTCAAGTATGTGCCGTTATAAAAAGTTTTTGTACCGAGTGAAAAGATTTCCCAGAGAAGCACTCCAAAGGACCACACGTCGCTCTGGCTGGTGTACACTTTGTCGAAGATACTCTCTGGAGCCATCCACTTGAGAGGCAGTCGGGCCTGTGAGGATGTCAGAACACCAAAGAAATATTCCAGTTGAGGCATAAAAGCAGAAAACGCACCTGTACAAGAGCGAATTGTAATGTTGTTGACTCTGAAAACAAAGACATAAGCCGACATGTCGTACGTTGCCTTTCCTGACGTAGTCGGGGTCTTTGTATATGTCGCGGGCCAGGCCGAAGTCACAGATCTTCACCACGTTGCTTTCTGACAGCAGAATGTTGCGGGCCGCCAGGTCTCTGTGAATACACTGTAGACACACGCACACAAATGCATCAAAATGTTGCTGCTACACGCATGTGTGTACAACATTGTTTCTGACAGGGAATTTAATCATCTGTTAGTTTTACTTTGTTTGAGTGCACGGTGATGTGTGGGACTGGACTTTGTCTGGCAGCCCCCACAGCTGCTTTGCTTAGCATATTAAAAAGCCACTGCGACCTACAAACTGCTCAGCAAGTCAGTGTCATACAGTACTATTGTTTGATGTGTAAAACTCCTCCGTATGATGTATTCAGTGTGTGCAATTAGAATAGGATGCATGTGATACTTTTGAAGCCAGACTTTCAGCAAAAATATCTGAAGGGCTTCAAAGAAACAGTGAACTGTCTTTTTAATGATTTGCTCTCGTCTCACATAAGACCAAATCAACTGGGATGAAAACAACCAGAACTAACAAAAGTACAAAATCGTTGCTGTCGAAAGTTGGTTCGTTCAACAAAGTTGATGGCGATTGTCTTTCCCCCGACACTGTTTCGCATCATTGATGTCAAGCTCTCGGCACATGGGCCAGAGTCAATTCCAAGGCATTTTATGTGGCCACCAACAGTTCGTTGAATTCAAATCGGCAAAGCAATGTTTGAAGAATGCAATTTTCAAATCGCAACAGCTGCAATTTGGATCGATAAATATATAAGTGCCAGTTCGAGTGGTTGCTCTGTCTTATTTTTTTTCCCCCCCAAGGAAACGTGGATATTAGATGTATTTATTTATTGATATAGTGCCTAAGATAAGTTCAGGGCTTAAGGACTGCAGTCCACGTTTACAGATCATTGTTTCCTGAAACATGAAAAGCTGAAGTGCTTTTTATGTTATTAATTCGGTGTTCTAATTTTTACTTTGTATGCAACTGTGGTTGTTCTGTAAATAAAGTTGAGAATATGACCAAACTACCATCCATCAGTGTAATATCAGAGTGTCAGTCTGCCTTTACAGCAGCTCCTATCACTGTGTGCTAGTTGCTCCATGTACACAGCACTTTGTATGCAGCGATGGCCGTTTCAAAGTGCTCTATAAATACAATTGAGTTGAGTTGAGTTGATCTTCTACTTTCTCTCTTTCATAATTTTGCTGCTGTAAATTGGGAATGTATGCATTGTGAGACAAATACAGCTTTTCTTATCTTATCTTATCTTATCTTATCTTAAAATACAGTAATGTCCGAGACAACTGACGAAGACCACATCGGATCTGTATTTGGGCTCCTTCTTAACATTGAAATCGACTGCATTTGTCTTTAAATGGCTTTCTTTGGCTCAAAAGAATAACCATTTACGAATGCCTGCTGTCGTTCTTTAACTTGGGAATGATCTGGGCGACAATCTACTTCCCGCAAAAGCAACCCCGAGAGACAAATCACCACTGCTCACAGACTAATTGCTACAGTGCTGATAATGGACCTTTCTAGATGCCAGGAACTCCATCCCACGGGCCACTTGGAAACTGTAGCAAATTAGATCTTCTATCGTCAAAGGCGTTTTCCACAAATCCTCCACTGTGGGGAAAGGGAAAGGAAAAGCAAAGATGAAAGCCACATTATGACTGGTTAGCACGTCGGCCTCACATGTTCCTTTTCCACCGCGCTTGTGCTCGTCCTGGTTGCCAGTGCCCAGGTTAAGCACCACTTATTTCTTTTGGCTTGAGCCCTGCTTGAAAAGGTTGGTCCCAATTATTTGTTGGGCCAGACTCTGGCGCCGAACGAGCAGCAAGTTTTTTGGGTGGAAAAGGGGTAACAGCACAGAGGTGCAGGGTTCAATTCCGGCTCCGGTCTTCCTGTCTGCAGTTTGGATGTTCTCCCTGTGGCTGCGTGGGTTTTCTCCGGGTACTCCGGTTTCCTCCCACATTCCAAAAACATGCGTGGCAGGCTAATGGAACAACCTAAATTTTCCCGAGGTGTGAGTGTGAGTGTAAATGGTTGTTCGTCGATGTGTGCCTTGCGACTGGCTGGCGCCCAGTTCAGGGTGTACCCCGCCTACTGCCCGAAGATAGCTGGGATAGGCTCCAGCACCCCCCACGACCCTTGCGACGAAAAGCGGATCGGAAAATGGATGGATGGAAAGCCCCATTCGCGTCCACACGCAATGCGCTCTTTTTTCGCGAATGGGACTCACATTTCTCCACAGCAGGTTTCTGACTGGTCGTGTTGGATGATGGCGTCTGAAGCCCAGCGAGCGGGGGGAAGGATGGCGAGGGGGGACGGTGGTGGGTTCTTTGGTCCGTTTGACCGGCTTCAATCATCCGTCTAACCTGGCTCTGAGTTTTGGGGGAGCGATCCTACATGGAGTCATGAGCGAAAGCTTTATTTCACCAGTTGGAATCACACCCGAGTGCATCCTTATAATTGACGGCGGGGTTTGATACCCTATAGGGGAGGAAAAACTCTCTCTTTGCTCGCAGGAAGTTGGACAGATTCCCATACTTGCAGTATTCCACAATCACCATCAGCGGGCCTGTTCAGACAAACACAAATGAGACCGACTCGTCTTTCGAAAATGCAGTGCAAATTTTAGTCTTGCTTTCCGAACCAGTAAAAAATACATCTAACACCCAATTTGACACCATATCGGGATTAGCCCAAGAACTTTGCTGCGCTCCCCTGCTATGATTATATAATATCCTTGACAAGACTTGTTTGTGCTTTAAGCATAAATGGCACTGGAGAGAAACAACAGGAATGCACTCAACCAAAAAAGGAAGATTTGCTGTGAGCTAACCAAGGGACGACTAACAGTCAAGGGTTCCCGCAAGGACAAAACATCTGTTCCAACAAAGAGAAACAGCACAGGGCGCATTCAGTGCATTCATGCACTTCAAACTGACCATTTGGTTTGGTGCAGGCTCCTAAGAGGTTCACGACATTCAGATGGTTGCCAATGTGAATGAGGATCTTGAGCTCAGACATTAAAGCCTTGTGCTCGCTGGCCGTGGCTCCGTCTGAAAGAACAGAATGGAAGGTAAACATCCCCGCAGCGGAAATCGAATGTAGGCTTTGAGAAGAAAAGTGTGCTCAATCCTCCTCCAACGTGTCAACGTGTTTGACGCAACTGGGCCCACCACACTTCAACGCCTTTCACAAGCCGCACGCGTCACATGACATACTCAAGACACACACTGTCCTGGTGTTTTGTTGAAACAAAGTTCCATTCGACTTTACTCCTGCTCATCAAGCAGCAATGGCTAAGCAATGCAATCATTTCACTTGTTTATCGAGTGTCTTCGGTTGACGGTAAATCCCTTTGTGGAAAAAAAAAAAAAAGTAACTCCCTGAAAAGAAACAATTAGAGTTCCTCTGCCTTATACCATTAGGAAACCATTGTTTCCTACATATGAAGCCTAAAAGTACATTGTGAGGCTCCTGTTTAAGTGAGATTTTGTAGGTTTTGTTTTATTTTTTTTTAACTTTTTCATTGTTGCCCCGTCAAAGCTGTTTATATTCATTCATTCATTCATCTTCCGAACCGCTTCATCCTCACTAGGGTCGCGGGGGGTGCTGGAGCCCATCCCAGCTGTCTTCGGGCAGTAGGCAGGGGACACCCTGAATTGGTTGCCAGCCAATCGCAGGGCACACAGAGACAAACAACCATGCACGCTCACACTCACACCTAGGGACAATTTAGAGTGTTCAATTCGCCTGCCATGCATGTTTTTTTGGAATGTGGGAGGAAACCGGAGCACCCGGAGAAAACCCACGCAGGCCCGGGGAGAACATGCAAACTCCACACAGGGAGGCCGGAGCTGGAATCGAACCCGGCACCTCTGCACTGTGAAGTCGACGTGCTAACCACTGGACTACTGGGCCGCCCGCTGTTTGTATTGTTTTCCTTTTTTTTTTTTTTAACAATTTCATTTTCAGATGCCCATTGCCCAGCCCCATATTTGGTACACTTTATTGTCCCGCAGTCAAGTCTGGCTTCACGTTACTTTGTGGAATGATGTTGCATTGGCCGCAAACCTTTGGTTAACTTGTATTTGCTTGTTTTGAATTTCATAGCACCTCCTTCCTCCTTTCAATAGGCAGAATGTTGTCAAATCCCTAATAGCACTTGCTGTTATTCGTTTTACTGATCACAACTGACTTTGAGAGGCATATTACATCCAAGACTGATGTATCCCTGCCATCCCACTCTTCTTGAAGGCCAGCCGTCAGGTCATTGACATTCTCTAGGGAGTTTCAAGCCTAGATATGGCGACTCAGTTGATGTCACTGGTTTTCAATAGGAGAAAGTACAGGCCATTCCATCGGAGGCCATTCCAGCCTGCAACAGCACTTCCCCGATGATGCGACCTCGATGAGTTGGAGCGTCGTAGTCCGTGGAGATGAAATTAGGCCCGTGTTGTGTTGTTCATGTAGGGGCACAATCACTGGATAAATAATGTTCTTCAGGTAGTATGGGCTTGTCACCGTACCATTCACAAAGCGTAGGGCAGTTCTGTACCAACTGGAAACACCTGCCTACTCTGTAACACCGCCACCACCAAAAGCTCATCTGGTGACAACAGTGGCTGATGCATGGCGCTCTCCTTGACGTCTCCCACATCGTTGGCGGCCATCATTTCTGCTCAATGTGAATCGACTTTGAGCAAAGAACAACCCTGAGGCCCACTGGTCCCTCATTCAGCCTAAATGCTCCCTGGTCCATCCAACATGATGACACCTGTGCCCAGTGGTGTGCTCAGGCACTTTTGCAGGCTGTCCAGTGCGCAGACCATGCTGATGTAAATGGTTTCAAATGGTTTGACGTGAAACTCGGGTGCCTCTCACCTCCCTTAAACGTTAAACATGCCTCGAGTTAAGTGGCATTCATCATCCGGTTTCTCAGGGCATTGTTCACAATGTAGAGTCTCATCAGCGTGGGACGTCCACTTCTACATCTTTCTGTCACTGCTGATGACACTTTGTGACTCTCTCAGCTCAGTGGCCACTTCTGTCTGAGAAAGTCCAGTTTTAAGCATCACAATGGCAAGATCCTGTTGATCTCTTGCGAGGTGTCGTCTTGGTCTCATCATGCCAAAATGTGAACAGCATGATGAGGACGACTGTTTAAACACCGGCTCGAATTGAACCATGCCAGACATTTATTGGTCGGTTCAAGTATCACACATCTGTTGTGAATTTTGCTGCTAAGCTCCTCGCTGGAGAACAGCAACTTGTGCAAAACGTACTGAAACATTGGATATGTGCATTCAAAAGCTTAGAGAAGGTCACATTCAGTTCACCTGGAAAGGTTTGAATGCATTTTAGGCTCGTCCTTAAATTTCACCCAAAAGCCAAATATCCCAAACCTTTAATGTATCCATCCATTCATCCATCCATTTATGTGAACATAGTCTGCCACACCAAACTCTTTGCTGGGAACATCCAAGTGTCGAGTATTTCAGAAAGTTTAAGAAAAAAACATTCAGGGCTGGCCTAACCCAACGTAGGTGAAGTGCTATGGCCCTTTTTTCCCCGCTCTATGCAAAAACGGAGAATACAGTGATGCAAATGAAACGATGAATCTGACCTTTCAGCATCTTGACAGCCACAGTGTCCAGACGTGCGCTCTTGCTGATTCCGTAGATTGAGGCCTCAATTACCTTGCCGAAGGCACCGTGGCCTAAAACCTTTCCTATGTCGAGGGACACCAAACAGACACAATATTTAGAGGCGTTGATATTTACTGGAGCAATCTCAGCACCTTGAAAATGGCTTAGCAATGTAGGAGTTACAGAATGTAAATGCATCTGGCAGAGAAGCCAGAAAAATTACAACAGCACTTGGAAAACAGAACGCTCCAATGAGTTGCAGCCACGGAGCAGATGCGTTTTTCCTCAGAGGTGTTTTTAAGACCCGTGCAGGGAGCGAGTGCAATATTAAACATTCACACTTTTCTTGGCAGTCGGCAATCTAAACTCGCCCATTAAGAATTCACGGAAATGGGAAACAAATTTGGTTTCGTCCATGTAGTCTCGCCTTGGTTTTCCCTCGTGTGCCGTTGCCACCCGTTAATGTCATCATCCCAGCATACATCTGTGCTCATCCCACTCACCCAGTCGGAGTTGGTCCCGGGGGATTTCCCACTGGGAGGAGTCATAGGGCAGATATTCACACTGTTCATCCAAAGGCACCTCCAAAGGGTCCATAATGATTGACAGATAGCCGGTTTTAATGTCTGCTGGGTTAATCTGAGGAAAAGATATGATGTATTTGCAATGAGCTGGAAATGAAAAATGAAACGAGAGTCATGCTGGTGTGACCGAGTATTCCCACGGATGACGCCATCCCGCTGCAGAGCAGCTGTGAGGTGATGTCATTTGTGACAAAGTGAGCAAAAGGTAAATAAAAGGCAATTTGGGAGTCTTCATGCTTCTCCTTGCTCTGAGGGTTAATAGGTACAAATAGTGTAATTGGACTCCAAGGAGACATTGGAAGCCACCGGAGTAAACGACAGCGATCAAAGAGGAGGCCTTTTTATGGGTGAGTCAGAGGTTAAAAATGGTCAGCCTCATTCTGTCGCACAACAACAGAATGACAGAAACACAACGAAGGAAAGCAGGGGCGTCTGACCCGTTTCACATTGCAGAATATGAGGATGAGCAAGACCCAGAAGAACACAGCAATCGCTCCGGTTCCGATGAGTATGATGATCTCCACATTGGCCTTATCACTGGAACCTAAGCAGAAAGAGAGGAGACGTCTCAGGACGGGAACATTTGAAATCTGTAAAGCAGGGATGGGCAACTGGTGGCCTGTGACAACAATCTGACAGTGGCCACCTTGATCGCTCCTCCCACTCCTCCCCCAATTAAAAGTAAAATAAAAAAAAAAAAAAATTGGGGAGTGGGGGGGGGCTATGGATGCCAAGTGAAGTCTCTTAAACGTGCTGTTTTCTGGTTTGGAGTGCACGCATACACACTGCTACGAATGTATGGATGTGATCCAATGCCGATTAATCATACATACCTGGACGTCCCATGTAAGACGAAGAAGTAAGCTTGGGCATTCCGTTGAAAGTGCTGCCAAATAGAGGGAGGAAGTGTGTACATTGTGGAAGCATATGAAGACAGACGTCAATAAATGACTGTCAATCATACCTTCTGGTTTCAAGTCTCCAAATGAGTTGAATACAGTGACTGTATGTGTGCAGCCAAACCGACAAAAGGAGGACATGTTTTCTCATGTACACAATATGGACGTCAAGCAGTGATTTGCAACAGCATATCCTGCTTTGATGCTTTGGGTTTAGGCAGCGTTGGGATCTTCAGAGGCAACGCCTTCAAAGCTCCGTGTCATTCTTTATTAAATAGAGCAATCCAGACTTCTTTCTTGCTTGCGTCACCTGTTTCTCAATGGAATGCCAGTGTCAAATCATTTAAAAGGGATTAGAAGGGTTTTTTTTTCTTCCTGTCGCAGGAGGTTTAACATATCCGGTGTTATGTTGAATGAAGGCCCATGTGTGCTGCTGTGCTGGAATAATTCATTATACCGAGGAGAGGCCTGCACAGGGTCTCGGGATATGGGTGCCCATGAAGAATGCACCTTCCAGTATAGAAAAGAAAAACATTTTGCATCCGTAACCTGGATTTGAAGGAGCCTTTGTATGCTTTTGCAGTACAATACTATTGGCCGTCAAATGCAAAAGGATGAAGAAAAAAAAATGATGACCCCACCCCCAAAGCATTACTTTCCAAACTCACAATAAGCAACAAATGTTATATGAAGGACCTATAATGGTGGTATTTTGACCCTGGAACAGATTGAATTCTATTTCCAATATTTTTATTTGCGGACAATTTTTAAATAAGTGGAACATCACATGAACAGACTGTGTTCAACTGTTGGGTTCTAGGCAAGGCTATATTACCTTATGATATGACACGGCGTTGACTCTAGAGGGTGCCACTTCAATACAGTCCATTGATAATCTGCATTCTGATAACACCCTACCATTAGTGTGCAGATCCACTGGTGAAAGGACACTTTGATTCAAACTACTTCAAACAACAAAGTGCGTGACGGAAAAGTGGTTAGGACTGCATGACTGTCCGTGTTTTATGTTATGTGTTGTGTTTATTTATTTTACTTTATGTTAACTGTTTTGTTAAGCGCTTTGTTACAGCTGCCGCTGTTGTGAAAGCGCTATATAAATCAGCATGTATTGTATTGTATTGTATTGTATTGTATTGTATTGTATTCATTCATTCATCTTCCGAACCGCTTCATCCTCATTAGGGTCGCGGGGGGTGCTGGAGCCTATCCCAACTGTCTCCGGGCAGTAGGCGGGGGACACCCTGAATCGGTCGCCAGCCAATCGCAGGGCACACAGAGACGAACAACCATCCACGCTCACACTCACACCTAGGGACAATTTGGAGTGTTCAATCAGCCTGCCATGCATGTTTTTGGAATGTGGGAGGAAACCGGAGCACCCGGAGAAAACCCACGCAGGCCCGGGAAGAACATGCAAACTCCACACAGGGAGGTCGGAGCTGGAATCGAACCCGGTACCTCTGCACTGTGAAACCGACGTGCTAACCACTGGGCTACCGGGCCGCCTATTGTATTGTATTAAATCTCTAAACTGTACCAATGAGCAAATCATCAATGCAATCAACTACCCATCAAGCAGTCTACTGCAAACCTATTGAATTATTCATCTTGGCCACACAATTACTTCAGCAGTCAGTAACTTTGACTTTATTGCCGTGGTGTGAACAGGCCTCCAGCGGTGAAGTGTGAGAGGTGACTGATTAAAATTCCGAGCTGTGCATATGCTGTGCGTCAGCAGTGAGGAGGTTTCGCTATTGCGGTTGTGTATTTGTGTGTCTCACCAATGACGCGGATGGCAGCTGTTGAGTGCACACAGCCCCGCTGGTTGCAGGCAGTACAGGTGTAAAGGCCAGCGTCCTCCTCCCGAACTCGCTGGATGCTGAGAGTACGGTTTGAGTCCTGCAGTTGGATCCCTGTAAAGAGTCAAGTCATCAGGGGCAGAGCAAAGACCTTTTCAGTGCATTGGCCAGGGTAACACGATTCTACATTCGCTACTTTCGCAAACACTACCAAACACGCGAAATTGGGCCGTCTCATCCATAGTCAGATTCTCACGACATAAAATGCACACAGAACCTAGCCCAACACACTCATAACAAAAGCAAAAACAATTCTAGGTAGCTAGCAATCGAAGGCTCATTTATTCAAACAATATCGAAGAAGCACAAGAACACAACAATCTCTTAATTCTTCACAATTCCAAAATTTAGCTTTTGTCTTAAAGATTTGCTCCTGCTTGCATTTTGAGTGTTGGGTATGACTGGTACAGTCGTTCTTAACCTTATTAGAGGTATCGAACCTAACCAGTTAAGATGCACATTCACCGAACCCTTCATGAGTGAAGAATAAATATACCGGAATATATTTTTTACAAATTCAGGATATAAACCCCCCCCCCCCCCCCATTAATTAAAAAAAAAAAAAAAAAAAAAAAATTTAA
>CAAKHF010009534.1:0-11440 GCA_901007745.1 Hippocampus kuda
AAGGACACTGTACAGATAATAAAAAATACAATGTAAAAATTGTTAAAAATGATATAAAACAAGACATAAAATCATAAAATATAGGAGATGGAAAGGCTATGTATTGTAAGCAATCCTGAACAGGTGCGTTTTTAGACGGGACTTGAAAGTGGAGAGAGGTGTGCAGTTTTGGAGGTCCGGAGGTCGATTGTTCCAAAGTTTTGGGGCAGCACGACTGAAGGCTCTGGCTCCCATTGTGCTCAGGCGGGCAAACTTTTCCAAACTTTTTCAAAGTATCTTGGGGTCTTGTTCACGAGTGAGGGCAGGAGGGAGCGAGAGATCAACAGGCGGATCGGTGCAGCGTCTGCTGTGATGCAGACGTTGTGTCGGTCTGTCATGGTAAAGAAGGAGCTGAGCGAAAGGGCGAAGCTCTCAATTTACCGGTTGATCTACGTCCCAACCCTCATCTATGGTCACGAGCTATGGGTCGTGACCGAAAGAACGAGATCCCGGATACAAGCGGCCGAAATGAGTTTTTTCCGCAGGGTGTCCGGGCTCTCCCTTAGAGATAAGGTGAGAAGCTCGGTCATCCGGGAGGGATTCAGAGTAGAGCCGCTTCTCCTCCACATCGAGAGGAGCCAGATGAGGTGGCTCGGGCATCTATTCGGGATGCCTACTGGACGCCTGGGCATGTCCCACTGGCAGGAGACCCCGAGGACGACCCAGGACACGCTAGAGAGACTATGTCACCCAGCTGGCATGGGAATGCCTCGGTATCCGCCAGGAAGAGCTCGAAGAAGTGGCTGGGGAGAGGGAAGTCTGGGCTTCCCTCCTAAAGCTGCTGCCCCCGCGACCGACCCCGGCTAAGCGGTGGAAAATGGATGGATGGATGTATATATATATATATATATATATATATATATATATATATATATATATATATATATATATATATATATATATATATATAGATAGATATATAGATATATATATATATACATATATACATATAATTTTCCAACATATATATAAAATTATATATAAAATATATAATTTTCCAAATATTTTGCTTTCATGGCTCTCTTAGTCTAAAAGGTTCCTGCCCCCTGCTATAAGCCATACCCACAATTTCACAAAATTTTTAGGGGACAAGGCTACAAAATTAAATGTACTGGTAGACCATAGATTTTTGGGATTCAATTTCCACTCCACTGCAGTATTTGCTTTCACCTCAATAAAATGTGACACTTTTCATCGGCCTGATAATATATTTACATTATAGACCCGAGTTATAAATGCTCTAAAATATCTATGGGCATTTGCCACAATTAAACAGTCCCTGCCACCAAAATAGACATTTGTTTGTTTATGCAACTAATCAGTGTCATTTAAATCATCAGTGTCAGTTCAGTACAAAATTAGAAGACTGGTAACTAAATTCAGGCAAAAATTGTGAGTTGCTTGTAAAAAAATGAAAAAATAAATCAATAAATAAAAATGCCTCACTGTTCCGATGTTGCTTTTGGAGGGGAGTGTGGCCATCCTACTCTCGTTCGCTTGATATGCTGACTGTTTGTTTACTCCTCAACCTCCTTTAGAGATCATGTTACTTCTGACAACTGTTTATTTGCTGTGAGCAAGTATGAGTATTAGCTGCCACAGAGCAAGCTATCTTAGAATTTGGTATTTCCTGGACCGATCCCAAACAGCCACAAAACCAGATAGGCTGGGTCATTGTTCAGTAGAGGTGGAGCTCATAGTCCACCATTCACGACAAGCCTTTTTGTTCATTATGCATATCTAAAAGACTGGTCAAATAGATATTGGTCAGAGTTTCTGTGGAAAGTCTTACTCGGAGAGTTAGCATCCGACCCATGTGAAACAGGTGCTGCTCTCCTCTCCAGAATTATGGCGGAGCATTTCAGTGGACTCTAATAATTGCCACTTAAATTTGGGGGCCCTGAGGCAAAACTTGCAACAACAAATTTATGGTAATTATAAACCCCACTGAAACAATCACACCCACCTTAAACTCCAAAGAGACTTGCACCCAAAAAGCCACTTATTTCCCAACCTGCACGTTAATTGGCTGGCAACCGGTTCAGGGTGTACCTCGCCTACTGCCCAAGTCAGCTGGGATAGGCACCAGCACGTACGCAACCCTCGTGAGGATAAAGCGATTTCAGATAATGGATGGATGGAGGAAGTGCCAACAACCCAAATGAATGTGATAGTTTCAAGAAATAGTAATAAAGGTACAATTCTTGGGGGGGGGGGGGTCCAAAACATTGGAGAGCAATCACATAGAAATCTAGAAATGATAGAGAACATTAAAAAAACAACAAAAAAATAAAAAGAGTCTCACCATCTCAAAGAGGACTGCTGCAGTGACAGCCATCCAATGAAGTTTGATCTCAAAGGCAGAATTCAGGGAGAAGCTGCCGTGGTAATAACAGGTGCACCATTCAGTTCGACCCCGGCGATTATTAGCATCCACATCCAGAGTGACTGTCTTCTGCTCTGGAACTGTGGCAGCTGAGGCACAGAGAGATATCGTAGAATAAGAGACGAACGACAGAACTGACAGGAGAGAAAATGAGCATGGACATAGATGAAAACACACCAAACTTTTAACGTTCATCAGGCCGGGTGAAAAAACTTTTGATATTTTAAAGTTGTCATGCACAATTACAAAAACATGGATCTGTAGCGCCACCTACAGTGGGAAAAACAATCAAATCCTGGTACATTTGACCTAGGGCTACAAAAATTGGTTGGCATATGCAGCACTCCGAGAAATACTAAAAAAAGTCTATTGGTGCCATCTGCTAAGAAAAGTGAGCTATGAATTTTTTCTATGTCCAATTTTGGCCCATTTTTCCACATTTACAGGCGTCATATGTTTGCACCCTTGTCCAAGAGGTATCATTTGATTCAATTCTAACTTGGTCTTTACCATATCAACACCTGGAAAAAAAAAGAACTTTTTTAGAAATATGACTTGGGTGGGGCATCGAATTTTGTGTTCCATAATTTCCTTCGCCACAAAAGAGGAAATGCTCAAAATAACTCCTCTGCACATGCTACAAAAGAATCTTAAAGTTAACATGTATATCATGTATAAGTTGAATATCTGTCAGAAAAACCTCATCGCCAGAGAGTCCAGGCTTGAAGACACCCACGAACATATTTCATTGAAGTTGAAAGATAATTCATAATGGCAGACTTTGTGTTCGGTTTAGCATATGCTTCCAAGATATTTTATTGTAGGTCTTAGGCCAGGGGTGCCCATTAGGTCGATCCTGATCGACCGGTAGATCTAAGACAGGTCCCAAGTAGATGCGAGGAGTGTCGTGGAGGAAAAAAAACAAACAACCATTTGTGTGTCTTTGTACATGTTAGTAATTTTTTTTTGTGTTAATGTACGATGCACCCTAATCATCTTATCAGTCTCATTTTCACCAAAAAAATATTTAAAAAAATAAAGCAGGTAAATCTTAAATTTACGGTGGCGCGTGATTACGTCACTGGAAGTTGTTAGCGCTCAGCAGTTTGCAATTGCAGCTTGTGATCAGAGATGTTGCGCTCTATCTTTTATCGTCATGATTCTCATTCAGAGTTTGCTTTGTGTACAATTCACCGAGGGCACGGCCAAAGAATAGGAATCTAGGAGGGCCCAAGGAAGCACTTTAAAACGGGACGTGTGAGCTACGATCGTTAACAGGCTGCAAAAGTGTGTCGCATGCCTCCGTTTCAGGCTGTTTCTCATCATGGCGTGCGCGTGTGTGTGTGTGTGCGCGCGCGCGCCGGAAAGGGTAGATCCCAGGAGGTTAGTTGATCGAAAAGTAGATCTTGGATCCAAAAAGTTTGGGCAACTCTGTCTTAGGCTGTTAGATATATCTCCAACTTTTTGTCGATCTTGTCGAAATGTACAACCAGGGTTGGTTTGCAGAACATTTGTAGGGGGTGCTTATGGGACAATTAAAAAAATCTCACAATAAACTAATAAAGTATTGATTATTTTGCCAGGCCTGACTTTTGTGCATGTTTAGACCCTAATAATTAATGTTGTTTCTTGACACACTGGTTGCAAGTATATGTAACAACCGTAACTTGACACAGACAACTCATCAAAATTTCACAAATTTACGTGAGCTGTGAGTATGTGAGCATATGCGTGCTCCTGTCATGTTTTGTTTCCTGTCTTAGTTTTGTTTGTTCCTCGTGATTTCCAGGCATTTTTTGAGTACTTCGACTTAGTGTTTTTTCCATTGTACTCCTGTGTGTATTTTTTGTTAAATACATTTTGGTTAATGCACCCTGCTACTCCCTGCTTTTTGGAGTCCTACAACTACCATCACGCAAAACCTGACAGATGTATTGTATTGTCTAGTTGTTGGTTCCAATTTAAAATGCACTAAACTTTTATCGACTTGTATTGCATTTTGCCTTTTCATATTCGCCTCATACAAAGACACTGAAAATTATGAAAAGCCATGGGTGAAATTACTGAAATAGGTTGAAAATGATCTGATATTTTCAGTTAGCCTTCGTATTTTTACCACCAACGACTGAATATTAAGGTTTGGCATCATTTTCTAATGAGTGTGAATTTGTGAACATTTAATGGACTTGGGTAAGTCCTCAAAAGACTTCTTGAGGATTATTATTGAACAAATAAAGCATCTCGGCACATTTACTGTTATTAGTGATAGCATGATTCAACATTTAAAATAGCTTCCCTTTTCAACCAATTTTATTCCCATGTTGGGAAAGTGTTACTAACCCTTCATAAATTTATAAACTAGCAAATACTGATTATTCAAAAGAAGTATGATTCTTACAAAATTCCCATTCACTTACACTGATTTTTGGACAATTTGGGCCAATTTATATTGATAAAGCATACAAAAAAATGGCATGTAATGCTTAACTTGTCATGCTTAATTGCCTGGCTCATTTTATTTGTTGTACAAATCTCTATCAAATGATATACTCTATTTTGGTATGTAGACGGTTTAATTTTGTTTTTTTGTAAAATATCTATATCGTGTAACTTATGTTATGTTGCATATGCTTCCAATTTTTCATAGATCTTGGTGAAATATGAACAATCGGGACCGCTTTGGTAAAAAGTTGTAGGAGAGCTACAGACACAAAAAACAAAAATGCACAAAATGGCAAAAAAAAAAGTATTTTGCGAGATCTGATGTGTGCGTAATTTTGTTTTCACTCATGTTTTAGATTATAAAAACCGCAGTATTTTTCCTCGGCAAATAGTCCGTTTCTACGCCAACGGTGTTTGACAAAATAAAGTTTTGCTCAACATTTCATCTTCAATACCTGGAAAATGAAACACCCAAAATTTTAAGATGAGCCAAATTATTATTTTTTTCTAAAAAGGCCAACAATGGAAATGAAAATGAATAAAATCATGGCAGACTTCCTCTTAGCGTTAGGGTATGGAACCTCGGGTATGGTTAGGTGTTAAGTTGCTGTTACATATGCCTCCAAATTTTCATAGACCAGTATGCAAAGTACAACCGGGCCTGCTTGTTAAAGACAGTACTTGTAGGGGATGCTACTCAGATTTTTTTAAAAGCGCACATTAACCCTCTAAAAGTTAGTATTTTCTGGTGTCTTTGGAATAAAAGAGCTGGCGCGATACAGACTCAGTACATTAGTCTTTCTATCATCTCGTCAGCATACCGAGTCTGTATCTCTCCAGCCCATTATCTCTGGTGGCTAACACGGACTTCCAATTCATCCATGTTATCCACCAAATACCTTGTGTTGGCCTTGTGCTCTCTTAACTGCAACGTGGGCTCAATTGGCTGGATGTACCTAGCAGTGCAGCTGACTGGCTGCGTCCGCCAAAGCTGCGACTGAAAGAGCTGTGCCTGCTTGCATAAGAGGCTGGTCGGCTAGGCAGCCAGGGCAGAAGGAATGCCGGGAGGTCAGATGGTTGTTGCTCCTCAAACACAAAGGCCACTTCAAACCATTTTCTCTGAAACAGGGCAAAGTCTTCCAAGCCTGTGGTGGACCAGCCGCAAGCCACTGTTGGGGGGAGCTGTGAGGCCTGGCCTGCTGAATGAGAAAGGGACTGGTGTCACCTATGTAATTGTCGAAATTGTGCACGCTTTCCAAAGTGATTTTAACCCATTCACCATCCTTCTCTGCCACAATCCGATAGATGTAGAAGCCATAAACAAAGGTCCGCATAGCATCCCCAGATGCATGGGCCACCAAACCCTCCTCGAGCATTTTCTAAGAAGACAAAACAAACAAAATATACATGGTGTTCCAAAGGTCTTGGGCACATTTGAAGTCCCCATATCTCCATAGCTATGAATGGTAGTTATTATCACCCAAAAACAATTTTTCAACAAAAAAATGTTTGACAGCTAAGTAGAAAAACAAAAAACAAATCAAAACAATCTAAAAAGATAATTCAGTCACTATTGTATTGTTTTAACCAGCTGCAACTTGATGTGTGTTGTTATTAGCAAATTAAAATAAAACCTTTCAAAAATGATATATTAAGATTATGGTACATTATTTTTGTTTGATTTAATTAACATTCACAAAAGACAGGTCCATATTTTATGCTTTATATTTTTAAAGTGATGACAATGTGGGCACAAACCACAACTAGCCATTCTTAGAACTTCCAAATTATTAGCAGGGAAAAATCCCCTCTTCCCTGCACTGTGTCGGAAAATAAGTTTGTGACAATGAGCACCAAATTTATGCAAACTGTATGGAAGACACTGATCATTTTAGCTACTGTCCCATCAGGGGTAACGATTGTTCAAGCCCTATGCCCCCGACATATTTAACATTACAATTGTGCCCCCATTTAATTAGTTTACTTTGAAATGGAATTGCATAAAAACACCCTCTACAACTTGGTGACGTGATTATACCACATGGAACACAGAACAAAAAAGAAAGGAGAAATATAAGTACTCGCAGAAGTGATATTGACATAGGCAACATCAAAAAATGATTTGCGTCGCATACAGACTTTTACCTGCATAACATCAACAGCCATGCTCTGTGTGGTGATACCCTCAACATTGGTGACTAGCCAGTGGATGACCTCAGCACTGATGAAGCAGTTGAATGGCAGGCCTCTCTGTTCTGGGAGCAGGAGTACACCTGTCCTATGTTATTACAGAGCACATAAAAAAAAAAATTAGCGCCACTGACCATTTTCATATGAAGACATTAAGAAGAACATTGCGTGATGTTCCGTTAAAGGAATTCTGTACAGTCACAGATTGTCCATAGAGAATACCTTGTTCGAGCATAAGGGTGTCTATCAACGTTCCCTATAAATTTCCTTGTGTCTGAGCATTCACGGAAACTCCCTGAGCATTACTTGGAGAACGGTGAACATCAGGCAAGCACGAAGCGGCCAAACTAGTATCACAACTGTCCCCCAACCTCTTTACCCGCCGCCATATCGGATGTCATCCTTCAATTTAAGAAGATCAGTGTGCATATTCCCACGTCAACAGTTCACCATAATCACACTTACGTGGGATTTTTAATGGCCTCTAGGATTTCCAGGAGTGTTGAAGAGGACAGAGAAAAGTCCTCCAGTGCAAACGACCCATTGTTTCCCGCTAATCTGTCAAAAACAAATTGATGAGATATTTTGACATGCTGAATGGTCACGGAGTAATGAGCACAGAAAAAAGTAATCATTCAACCTTGTGTTCATGTAGCATGACTATTTGCTCTTAGATAATTCCGTTAATCAAAAAAAAAACCCCAAAAAAACCCTAACTCTAATGTACACACACTCATCATGAGTGATTATGCAGCAATATAATGACGTCTCACAAATGGTCACGTCGCGAGTTGGATTGCGGGTCTACTATAGAGTACTCTTTTTATGATACAGTGTACTATAATTTTGACTTTGATACTTAACCTGCACAAAATAATTTGAGACCTGTACGAAAATAATACCACTGCAAAATCTTAAAAACATCAGTAAAAAGCTGTGAAATAATAACTGACAGCTGAACAACTTCAAATTCATTTTATTTCTCTTCACTGCAGATTTTGAAAAAGTAACAGGATGTCTTTTTTTCAACTTGGGGCCACCTCCAAATTACATTTTGGTGAACGCTCTCATGAGCCTCAGCTACAGTACGACATTGCAAAATAAGGCATGGGTTGCACCAACATTAAATTTGGATGTCAAGTAGGGGGCCGCAGGCCGCAAGGTTGAGACCACTGCTTTAGAACAATTAAACACAAAACCTTTAACATATTTTACACTCTCCGGGTAGTTTTATTTGAATGCAATATTGTACAGGGTCAGGCAAAATGATCTGACACATGTGTAGGTTAAATAAAAGGCAAATAAAGTACAGAAACAAAAAAGTGTCTTTACTTTCGAAAAGTACATATAATGCCATTTTTTTCAGATAATGCCATTTTTCTTTTGTTTCTTTATAAGGCCATTGTTTTTCGTTTGGGCGGCCTGGTAGCCCAGTGGTTAGCACGTCGACTTCACAGTGCAGAGGTGCCGGGTTCAATTCTAGCTCAGGCCTCCCTGTGTGGAGTTTGCATTTTCTCCCCGGGCCTGCGTGGGTTTTCTCCGGATACTCCGGTTTCCTCCCACATTCCAAAAACATGCGTGGCAGGCTGAATGAACACTCTAAATTGTCCCTAGGTGTGAATGTGAGCGTGGATGGTTATTCGTCTCTGTGTGCCCTTCGATTGGCTGGCATCTGATTCAGGGTGTCCCCCGCCAACTGCCTGAAGATAGGCTGGGATAGGCTCCAGCACCCCCCGCGACCCGAGTGAGGATCAAGCGGTTCGGAAAATGAATGAATGAATGAATGTTTTTAGTTTCTTTTTCAGTTGCTGCCATGAACTGAACAGGTGAGCATCGCACTTTCATTGTGGAAACGTTTATCAAAGCAAACGAATCTAACTGCAACACGACAAGCGTTCCGTTTGTACTTCAATCTTGGTAGACATGATCCCATACCGGCTCGAAAAAAACGACCTTGGTACGTTACCAACTTCAGAGCTACTGGATCTGCATTGAAACGAAAATCAACCGGCCGACCTCGCACCGCCAGAACTCCAGTTAATTTTGAAAACATAATGAAACAGAATGGCATTATATGTACTTTTCGAAAATAAAGACACGTGTTTGTTTCTTTACTTTGCCTTTTATTTAACCTACAAATGTGTCAGATAATTTTGCCTGACCCTGTATAAAAGTATGACAACATCAAAAGATGAATTGTGTTTTACAACAGTACGCAACAGTAGTTATAATTGTACATGTAGTTGTGGATGAAAACGCACCGCCAAATGCACTGAGTAATTACATACTGTGTAGCACAGCTTTCAAACTCACGGCCCGTGGGCCAGATCTGGCTCGCTACATCATTTTAAGTGGCACACGAAAACAAATGAAACATGTCATCTTCCATGATGATTGCTGAAATCTGTCCCAACATTTCAAATTGCCATATGTAATCAATAACAACATTTAGATATTGGAACTATTTTCTTGTTGTCAAACCCCTCAATTAGACCTGATAAAAATAGTTGAACACAACATTATTCTTGATTTCTAATTATCCATCAATTTGTTGCTGTTCAAGATGCATGCGCCATTAAATGGGGGTGATCGACAAAGCTGGCTCAAATCTGCACACTTTTTAAAAAGCAAATAGTGATACTTCAGTCAGATGGCCGTCTTACACATCCAGACTCTGATATTTCTTTATTTATTTACAGATGAAGTATTTAACTTGACGCACGTAACAAAGGGGACTTTGGAGTGACTGCGGACCCACTTTGAACCGGCCGCATCTGACAGAGAGTTGGATCACCTTTGCTGATTTATTGTTATTTTTTGCCCCCCCCCCCCCAAGTACGGTATTGGGAATTATGGTATTGTCATTTTTGCTGGCTAAAATGCCAGCAGGTGGCAGCCTGAACGGACTTTCTGATTGCACATCTGCTGCCAATCAATCAATCAAGGGACTCTGTTTGCTTGTTGTCGGAGTATTGTTTTTGCCTTGCTGCTTCTTTGCTCATAGACCTTTTCTTGCTATAGATCTCGTCGTTTTTCGCTTTTGAACTCTCGGTACTAGTGATGGGACGATGATACCTCAAGGAGTGTATTGACACACTTCACAAACTGTGTCAGCACTGTATTGACACTGTGTTGGTCACCCAATAGAACCCCTGCAGTAGTTATAAAATCATTGCAGGTAAAGAAATTCCTTGTTCGTGTAAATGCTAAACTGAGTTGGTATGTAAAATATCGCAAATTTGAGTTCCAATTCAGAGTTACAATTTTTAACTTATGTCGAAAATATTTGTTAAATCATGTGAAATAAAAGACAAAAAGTGATTACCGGTAGTTTATGAATTTTTATTGAGGAACAAAAGTTTTTGGAGTGTCTTTGCTCCAAGGCGATTTCTCCTCTTAGACACCAGCTCCACAGCCTCAGAAAATACTCTTTCACATGGTTCAGATGACGATAGTGAGCAGAGAGTTTTAAATGAAAGCACTTTTTGTTATTCATTTTTGTGATCTCTGGTACTCTCTGGTACATGTTTTGACCAGCGCTTTCTGTTACTACTTTGTCGGTGTGATTTTTGTACATTAAAACATTTTTTTTTTTTTGCTACAGAGAGCTTGTTTGGCGTCTGGCGTAGAAAAAAAAGTAGTGTGTTTCCGGTAACCCGACCGACCGAGAATTTCTACCTTGAAAAAAAACTTTACGGTCGGCATTTTTTTCAAACAACCTTCAAATTTAACACACGTCATCATTAGTTCTACCAACAGTTAACATTAGCATTACTACACCTTGTGACGAATGTTTTATTCAGACAGGTACCATGCTACAACCAGTAAATTATAGAATAACCCATACTGTTTCATAATATTTTTCATAGCGATTAGCCTACAAATCTAATGACCAACTTGCCTCGTAATCGTGCCTCGTCGTATCTCGCTCTCGTGTTCTGTGCATACATCCCAGGTGAGTTTAGTGATACGCCCTTTGGACGATTCATACGAAAAATCAGACTGGCATTCCCATTTCTTAAATGTCGTAATTAGTAGACCATTGTGAGTTTTTTTCGCCGCCATCTCAAACTTTCATCCACGCGATTCCTCAGTTTGCGGACTAAAATAGCAACCCGCATGCACACATAACGTTATCTGTTGCTTCCCCCCCGACACTCAAAACAAAACAAAACGAAAGTAAATTAGAAGAAACACACTCACACACCACACCACAAACACACATAGAGGCACAGTGAAATCTCATTGATCACACAGTCAAGTCATGTGCGGTGACTTTATGGGTTAAACTATTTTTCGGTACCGTTAAAATGACGCTACGGAAACGACACGCTACCGGTAACTATTGTTACCGTGAAATCCTCAGGCTTGCCGTAGTTTTTT